>LKNJ01001004.1:0-112475 GCA_002120245.1 Maccullochella peelii
ATTGGTGGCTGACTAAATACTTTTTTGCCCCACTGTATGTGTGTTGGTCTGTTTGCATTTGTGTGTGTGTGTGTGTGTGCTCCAAAAGACAGGGTGGTCCTGGAGCAGAGCAAAATTGAAGTTATAGTTTGATTCCATTGAAAAAAACCACATTTGATATTGAATTCTGTACTTCCAAATAGTTTCTTTAAATATGAGGTGAAACTTAAATTGAAATGATCCAAACCTCAATTCTCATGCTACCAAGACTGGTGTATAATGCGCCATTGCCCCAGCCTGCACATTACAGTTGACAGTACATAAATACATGGCCAACATGCCAGTCTTGAGAGTGACCACAGATTGCGGCTTTAAAGAAAGAAGCTGGCAGCACCAGTTTGGCTCCATGCTTGACAGTTGGACAAATATTTCTCTATGGGGACAAACAAACAATCAAGTATATGGCAACATTATCAGATATGGCAACATTGGCAGTCCACATGCCTTGAACTGAATCCAGGGCCTCTTACACTGGTTGATAAAAACTCACAGCAGGAGCCAAACACGGATGCAGAGCCATCAAAGACGGATACCCAACTGAATAGACCAAACCCCTCTGCAAAGAACGCTCATTTTAGAAATGACGATTAAAAATAACAAAAGGCACAGCAAGTTTGCACAGGCAATATTTAATTTTTTTGTCTTGTTCATTATGGTAGTATTTAATCTTAATTAAATAGAGTATTTGGTATCAGAGACACTAAAGCTCTGCGTGTTAAATTAGGGATAGACATGTATTTTCAACCATAATAAATAACACATTCACTCAGTTGTATCTGGCTGCCATAAAACAACAAAAAAACTCTTACTTACCCATTGTTTCTATCATTTTTAGAACTCCAGGTAAATGTGATTTCTCCCCATTAACAGCAATTTCAAACTCTTCCCTTTTTCAAGGCCTGCAAAGAACATAATGTGTTATGACTTCCTTCACAATCAGAGAACTGAGTATCAAATCCCCTCATCTTTCTTTAACTTCCACAACGCACTCTATACAAACAGGAATTAAGAGCTGGGAAGGCTCACTCTTGTCTGAACCCAACTTCTCTCTATTCTAAAGGTCAACATGAAAGGGAAAATGGATTTTTTTCCTTTCAGTCAGGGGCCATATTTATCTCTTAAGAATGCTTCACTATAACATCACAGAATAACCATTGTGCTGAAGAACTGTAGGCTATTTACTGAGTTCCCAGTGCAATGGTGCAGTGTATCTACTGTAGGTTGTTAGTTCCCTTATATTTGACAAATTCTCTTATTGATGAATTAACACCTGGTAATTTACATTCCTGGGACTTAATTCACTGCAGTAGTTTTGGAATATGCATGACATTATTACACAGTCATTTTATTTCTATCAGATAAATATAGCCATTTTTCTTCCTGAAACAACATTCTGATGATTCATATTCAGGCCAAACAGTCTTATCAGTTACTTTAAAACTAGCACAAGACTTTGCCGCTTACATCAAAATAGGGCTGCAACTAACAATTATTTTTATCATATATTAATCTGCCGAATATTTTAGCGATTAATTGGCTGTTTTGTCTATAAAATGTGAGAAAATAGTGAAAAAAATCCCATTACCCAGTGTTTTTATTCGACAACAAAGCCCAAAGATATACTAGGTTTACTATTCAAAAGTTATATTAAGATATATTGAAGTTCCTCATCCTTTCATGACACACCTAATACACCTGTCTTATAAAATGTTTGACAGTAAGTAGACTATATACAGAAACATCAAACTACATGTGATACACGAAAAAAAATCTGAGAGAAAAAGCATACTGTGTTAACAAAGTCAAAGAAAGCCTTGACACACCTTTAAAGCCTAATGGTAACATGTGAAGGTGGTCATGTCTTTTATATTTGACAAATGCTTTTATTATTGGTGTGTTTTTATTATTGGCTGTCCACTCCCATCTCAGGAACGTCACACTTGACTTTAGAAGTGGCTTTGTTACAAGCATGACATGACTCAGGGACACGTTACACGATTAAAGGAGATTGGTGGGTTAATCAAAAGCCCTATATAGACTCTTAGAATAGCTACAGTACATGTGGCAACAGGATCACCACAGCACTGGTTTGTTTATGTTCACTTCATTTGTTCCATCCACTGTATGCTTATACCTTTCAAACTGGCTAATGAGCTTTTATAAATACAGTACATTAATCCTGTACATTACTGGGCTTATTTTTATGTACTGGTGTAAAATTACACTTTTTGAGTAGTGTTTAATTTTTTTTTTTGTAGGAATACATTGCTGCAGGAAAAGATATTAGTTCTGCATGAATCTAATTATCTTTACTACTGAAACTCTTTTAAATGTATGACCACCCAAATGATGATTCAGATAAGACTACTGGCATCCAGTTGCAGACAAAATACATTTATATTTATATATACATTTCAGATTTAATAAATACACATTCCTATAATATTTCAATATGGTCTTGGGCTTACAGTTAGCCTACTTTGTCTGTAAAGGCTTCCCAGTCGTGGGTTTATAATTTGTTTTCTTATGCTATTACAATAATATGGCTATAATAATATAAATATACTAGGTGCTGCTTTCAGGGACAGTGTCCATTCAAATGTAGGCCTATTGGATGTTCCCATTCTTAAGCATGAGCAGAAGTGGTTGCACATGTCCAGTGGCTTGCAATGATTCACTTGAACTCATTAGCGAGGCTGCTGTTACACAGTGGACCCAAAACACGGGAGCTTTAAGGTGGCATTTGCCTCCGAAAATAATCGTTGGTGAGGTCATGTGTGAGCTTTGCCGTGACCACAAATAGCTAATAGCCTAATAACCGGTTGTCATTTTATCGCGCAGTTCTTCTTCAAAATAAAAGGCTATGTCGGTCGAGTAGGCTAGGCTATGTTCCCATTTAATACTTACTTATCTTAAGAAAGCGTTTGCTATAATAGACGTATGCGTGCTGTTGGTAAATCCAGTCAGGTTTGTATTTTGAATATAGTCGCCAAAGCACTTGGGACAATCCGCTTTTCTCAACTCCTCCTCCTCCTTCCCCTTCTCATCCATGGAGCAAAAAAGCAACAGGCTTCCGAGAAGGAGACGGCAAAGAAGTTAACCAGTATAGCTGGTTTGAGGCAAAAAAAAAACGCCCACGGCGGCTATTTACAGTACGCCTAAAATACCTTATAGTTGAAAAGGGACACTAAAAGAAACTGAAATCCCGGTTTCGCTGCTTAGTGACCCGCCGAGACAACAGGCGTCTCAGAATATTTCCCTCTCATTAGCGACAATGTAGCGAACAAAAGCTACTCTTGCAAAAGCTGAAGTTATTATATTCCAAAATGTTCAGTAACATTTTCCTCGAGCGAAACTTGTCAGAAAATAATCACTTACATGAGTGTGGAGGCTGTACTTTCCCGGCGGCCAATATCTATCCTATCCTCTCTCTCTCTCCGTTGTCCTGCGGCTAACGGCGCACTGACTGGGGCTTAAAGATGGGGCGTAGTGTAACTCGATCCTCTACGGACATTTTCAGCTATAGCGGCACCGAGAGTTGAGCTGGGACTGAAGCGCCGCTTGCTGGTTGCCCTGACACCTAGGCCTGAAATGTCAAGGCCGGGCTCCCAGCTCCAGGGCTGTGGTCACATAAAGAAATGCTAAAACTCAAACTTAGTTATGTCAGTCCCAAGAGCAGAGGTCCATAATCCATTTGATACATTCTGGGAGAAAGTAAGGATGGTCAATTCTTGACCCAAACCGGAAGTCTTGAATTTACAGGTGGCCCCCAGTAAAATGTGGAATAACTGTATTGCACCCTATGTTAGCACTATGATATAAATGTATGACTATTTACATTAGATTTTTAAAAAGTGTTTATCATTCAATATGTCCACATCATTCCACTTATAGTATAGACAGATAATATATCTCACTGAGGACTGTCAGCATCCATGCCTTTCTACCGCATGCATCTCAGGGTATTTTAATTTGTATAGCCCCATTTAAGCCCAAGCAGTAATCTGCAAAAATAAG
The DNA here is from genome assembly GCA_002120245.1 of Maccullochella peelii. Taxonomy (NCBI): domain Eukaryota; kingdom Metazoa; phylum Chordata; class Actinopteri; order Centrarchiformes; family Percichthyidae; genus Maccullochella; species Maccullochella peelii. The sequence continues at coordinate 4,057 of LKNJ01001004.1, forward strand.
TAAAATATCAGAAATAAGCACCAGGGATGTCCATGCACTAAACTAAGACATATACATCTAACTTTTATACCTAGCACCAAGGCTGATAGTTTACCAAGTGGGCAACTACCCCATGGCCCCAGATGCCCAGGGGCCCTAGTCCCAGATTTACTGTATGTCAGTTAGTTTGTAGAAATTTATTCACCAGATTTTGGAATATGCACCACACATATGCACCAAAAAGTAACAGACATACAGCAAACTCCCTGCAATTAGTAGTGGTTTAGTGGGTCTCTAGATTAAATATTGTAGTCAGCAGTGTGCACTTAAGGGATATTTAGAGGTGACGTTGTACACACACAATGCACAGATGGCAGGAGAAAAGCGGTGTCAACAGGGGGGAGGGACCTAACAGCTTATTTTTGCTCTGGGGCCCCATATTGTCTTAATTCAGCCCAGCCTATCATGCAATATTTTAGCGTAGATAGTAGAAAACCATTCAGACAGTTTTCAAAGGGCAAACAATGGTGAATTGCAGTAGTGTTACTTTGAAGGATAACTTATTAACATGCCCGTTTGTGCAACAAAACTGTCAAAATCATGCTGTTTTGGCTAAGGCAGCTGAATTAAGTCCATGAAATGATAACATTTGAGTGACCATGTCACACGTGCAGCAGTGCATTGTTTATATGCCCTTGAGCAAAATGCTGAGCTCCCTATCTCAAATATACTATAAAGGAATAATAACACTGCTGTCATTCTTTTTAGACATATTGGAGTCATAGTAAGACAAATACGTAAGAAACCCAACCTGAATTGTTAATGTTATTGCTATTAGAAACATTGCTGCAGGGGATTCATTCTTGGCAGAATTGACACAAACTTGTTATGATTCCGATTCAGTCTGATTATGACTACTATAGTTTGGGAATAAAACATTTTTTGGTGAAACAGGCACATTGGTCAGGCAAGAATTGTGTATTCACTCTGCTAATGAACCATGAGTAAGCCGACTACTATACACATTTACTTTATCTGGCAACCACAAGCTGTACATATTGTATAAGATGATATCATTAATACACCCACATACTCAATGTATTAGACTAACATTCAAGTGTAATAAGCAATACATGGTGTGATTTTGATTATGAGTTGAAAGTAAAGTATTTTTTGGGCCCAGGAAGCACCTTGGAAAAGGACAATGCATCCTGATAAAACCAGAATTCTTTCTGTGTCCTGTTTACAGGATTATGCACTGCATTTCAGGTGGCAATGCGCCATGCTTATCAAATTTGATATGAGCTGCTACTCGAAATGAAATGTATCAAATGCCCACTGGGATAGAAGCTGTTGCCTGTTAACTCATGACTCAGATCTAACAGTACCAAAATAGCAATACTCTGATTATATATGCATTGTTTTTCCTTTCATTGTATGACAAAGAGACAGACTATCTCTTGGGTATTGGCTGGTCACGTAGATGCCACCAAACTGTTGATCTGTCCTTTGACGCCAGTGCTACCAACTTCAGAACTTTTAGTTTTCATGGATCAAGACCCCACAGGAGCAGGGTCACTCTGTAAGAAGTTATTTCAGCAAAGAGGAAAGGGATACAAGCTGCTTTTAGAGAGCTGATACTGACTAAATCCCTTCACCATTTATATCTTTACTTCTACCTCCCTCTTATCCACCCTATAACTCCCTTCTTACTTTGACAATAAGCCACTTTCATGTGGGAGGTCTGACTCAGCCAAACGCTGAAAAAGACAAGAGATTGAAACAAGAAAGACAGCAAGTAAAAACATCTCAGCTCAGTACAAGGCAGTTTCAGCATTTTGTATTTTTATACCTGCCTATCACAGGCCCTCAGCAGTAGTCATTGTCTGAGACCGCTTAGTGATACGAGACACCAAATCTGTGGTAACTGGATTCAGATTGGGGGTTTTTTCAATAGTTTTTTTTTTTTCTTGACTTTGCGCATACTTAGGGTTAGGCTTTCATTTAACTGGTTCATCTTGTTTAACTCTTTTAAATGGGCCAATTGAGCATAGTTAAAGCTGAAGCTGAATAGGTTAATTGTATTGTTGTATTGTATTTTGTGCCAGAAAAATACACTAATCAACCTATTATGTGGGGGCTCAGTGTGAGATGTTCTCCATGACTACAGGTGTAACTAACAACATTAACGAAGACACTGCCCCAAGTATAGCATACCTAAATGGCATGCTGACATGATTAGGGTTATTAGAAACACCTGTGTTTGACAGGTCAAAATGTCTGCTGTGAATAGTCTATAGATAGCTGATCTGCAGTACTTTGTGCCAGTCACATTCCCATGGCTTGGCTGACACTGCTTGATTGCAATTTTCAATTTTTAAGATTAACAGGGGAAGTGATTATTCAAGGTCACAATGATTAAGCAATAAAATGTCAACCATCTATGCTATAAAAATGACATCACCGCGTGAAAAACCCACACATTTTCTTTTAAAATAACTTTTCAGATATCATACTTTATTGGATACCTGCTAGGTGCAGGAAGTTATATGGTGTGATGAAGAAATACCTTTTTAAGAAATCACAAATTCAATGCCAGCCATATTGGCCGAGTGAAAGCTGGCATTGTCTGCATGTCTTGATTTATTGCCAATAAATCATCAACATTCAAATAGCCGATTGAAACTAACACCCCAAATGGTTTAAAAGGGTTCACAGAAAGAATCAGACAGGATATTTTTCATACAATAGGGCTAGCCAGAGAATAATGAAATAATAATTCATTAATTAATAGTTGTTTCTTGGTCTTGCAGCAATTTACAAGTCCGCTTTTAAATTGCAGCTGGGGGAATGTATGTTGGGTCAGTGGTACTAAATGGCATACAACGAGAAATAACTAAATGTTTAGGAGATTTAAGAGTTTGAAAAAGGTAATCCTGATACTTGTCCCATAGATAATTCTAGATTTGTGTCAGTAGGTCTTTGGGGTCAGAGGATTGAAAATTGAAAGTTTGGCCTGATAGTATTGTAGGGCAAAGGTCACATGGGTCATGGCTAATCAATAGGTCTGTTCCTGTTGGGAATGTGAATGTGCAGATGCCAATGTCTACTTTTGGAGATTTTGGAGACCTGGAGAAGCTGTTTTGGCCACAAAAAGATTGACAGGGGTTCGTGTCAGAAGCGAGGTCATAGGGTCATCCAAATCAATCATCATCTTTAGAGCATGAATGTGCACATCAAATGTCAGGCCAACCCAGACATAAAAATAAAATCAATTGTACACATTCTGTGATAACTACTGAACTGTAACCTTCAGTTTTCTCTGGTATTTAGCCCTGATGCAGGACTGAATTGTGTAATACATATATGTAATGCATATATGAAAAAAAGTATGAAAGCTGGGTTTGCTAGTATAGCAAAGGTACAGTCTTAAAGAATACCTGACTATTTTCCCTATGTTTTAATAAGTTATAAAGTGTAATAAATGTAGTAATTAAAGAGCCCTATACATAATGAAGTTATGTCTCATCTAGACCAAGAATGGTTGTCTCTTCTGAGTCATGCATTCATTCAAACAAAGAAAGAAACATTAATCAGTGAAGACAAGTGAGAAAAAGAACAGATTTGTGTCATAAATGCACATTTTCATATTCAGGCTTTCACTGTGTGATAAATAGGAGGTGAGGTGTGAATAAATGTGATTAGGGTAATTTGCTGTCAATGTGTGACAGTTGGCAGCTGTGCGATTGCTTGCTATAGGTCGTTGATAGCTAACCTGGCATGGTAGCTTATTACGGACAATTTATTGCCTCCATCTTCTTTTCAAGTTTCTGTAACATTACACTCAGAGGAAATTACAACCTGCATCATTTGAAAGAGCTTAGAGAGCAGTTATCCGACCCATAGCCCCACAATTTCTGACCTCAGTATATCTGACAGCTAAAATTGGGGCCCTAAAGCTAATATTCAACAGTGTGGACTGCTCTTGGTTTCATTTTGTCGTGCTCTGAATGTCTCACAAAGTCAAGGGATTTTGAATGCACCCTGAGTCACCACAGGGGAGGTGAGCAGCAGTGAGGATAATGGCAGCACTTGATGAGGTTGGAACATAATCTGATGAATGAATGATGAATAAGATGCCCACTCATTCTTCAAATACAAGCGTTGGTCACTGCTGAGGAAGAGAAGGTCACATTTGGTTAATTTACATAATATTGCACCAGTTTACATTCGAGTCACAGAGCTATAGGAGCTGTTTTTTCTCAAAGATAAATTGCAAGCCATACTTTGAACAACACCACAGGTCATTTAACAACACTTAATGCTGTTCTGAAGACATATCCTGCTTCCTCAAAGACTCTTCTATCCATCTGGAACAAAAAATATTTAGTGAGCTGCAAAATAAAACAAAAAAGATGTGTAACCGGTTTCCCAAATTGCACCTCTTTTTCTCAGCCAAACAAAGATGGTAGCTGAAAGTGGTATCAGCTCATTTTATCTATATACATTTTATTTTACATTATTTTATATATTCAGATCATGATAAAATATTTCCAAATAACATTTTCATATAGTTTTTGCTTTGTACAAAACAAGCAGGGTGATATCACTTCCTGCTGCCATCCTTCTTTGGTTTAACAAACAAAAGAAGCATAAAATATTAAGTATAATATATAAAGAAAAGTTTAAAAGACGAGTCTACACCCATGCTAGCAGCTCTGTGAGCCTGTGCGTAGGCAAAGCAGTGCTTTGAGCTAAATGCTAACGTAAGCATGCTAACTTTTACTTTTAGCAGGAATAATGTTTACCATTTTTTCCTTCTATGTTAGCATGCTAACATTTACTAATTAGCAATTAACACAAAGTACAGCTGAGGCACTCTTGTATCCAAGAAATATAGCAAGCTATTTTTATGGTAATTATTAAGGAAACTTGTGGCTAAGAGCGTTTGATTTTTCATTTTTTAGAGTTACAGTAAAAAAGTTACAGTAATGTGACTTGTGTATGGTCTTCATCTGGTCCATTTCAACTTTTTTTATCTGCATTTTCACGCCAAACTTTAAAGAGAGAGCGTCACAGAGATGTGGATGCCTCTCATGATGATAAATAATGTAGTGTTGTTTGTGGAAATGCTTTTAATTGCTGAGGAAGTGACTGCCAAGCTGTATGTGTGACAGGGTGGAAAAAAGTGTTGCCAAGAATCTCTGCGAAAACTGTCTCCTTGTTGACTGATCTTCCATGTAGCATGACCACCTGCATGCTGTTGGGCAACCAGCATTTCTAGACGACCAGTTGGTTTTTGCTGAGTCAGAGGAGTTGATGAAACAGAAAGATGAATATTTCACTAATTATAGTATCTGATCAGCTAACCATCACTGCCTTTTTTGGGGGGTTTGGTTTATTCACGACATTAAACATTTATGAAGACGCAAATATAGCAGAGCCCTAAACTTAATTCTGCATCTCTTACATATTTCATCCATGTGCAACTTTTTTTGTATTTGCAGATACCGTTTTGAGGTATTTGTATGGGCTTTAACGTTTCTGCACCATATGAGACACAATGTACTGAATCTACAGCACCTGTAGGCCAAATATGTTAATTCAGTTAGCCTAATTACACATCCAGCAGACACAGACACACTACATTAGCATTTATTTGGAGTCATGTTTCTGGCCACCTAAATGTAACATCAAGTCCAATATTCACTCTGCTTTTAGGTCCGTTTTGGTCTCTATTTCCTGAGGGGATCGGAGATAACTCTAGTATGTTCACTAGCTAGCTAGCTGAGTTGCTAACTTTGGCTGTTGTTTAGCCCTGGGCAGGTAGCTCACAACGTCATATTTAGGTCTGCATGAGGCCAGTTGCCTATAAAATCAAATAGCTAATACAGAATACTTGAATATTACTGTATAGCAGATGCTCAGCTTTATACAGTAATGTTAGCTAACAAAACTAAAGCTAGTTCTAAGCTACTTATTTGCTTTATTTCAAAAATACCACATAAGACTTGAGTAGGCCTATGACTTAATGTTAACTGGAGCCAGGAGACAATTAGTCTAGCTTAGCATAAAGACTGGAAGCAGGGGGAAACAGCTAGCCTGGCAAGGTTAAAAATAGGTCTAAACATGTGCTTATTAATTAACAGGTTGAATCTCATTTGTTTAATTTGCACATAAACAGTAATGTAAAAATTAGGCTCCTAGGTATTACATGCTGTAACTTCTCCTGGATGAAAAGCAGTTTATACATCCACCCAATACTTCTGTTCAGTGTCTCCACTGGTTGCTTGGTACCCTCACTGTTTAAGACAAGACTTGGGGAAGTCACTGTGCCCAAACTGACGTTTTGAGATACGTGTTTATGCATGTTGTGTACAGATAAATTTAATCAGATACACTGTGTTAATTAGTGAGCTTTAGAGGTGCTGGTAGGCATATATTTGAACTTTGGAGAGAACCAGGCTGTTTCCCCTGCCTCCAGTCTTTATGCTAAACTAAGCTAATTGCCTCCCACTTTCACCTCCTTAAGTAACACACAGACATGAGAGACATAATATTGATCTTTTCATTTAACTCTAGGAAAGAAAGCAATAAGAGTATTTCCCAAAATGTTGAACTATTCCTTTCATAGTTACAGTAAAAGCAATTAGCCCAAACATAAGTCTAATATATTGAATTGACTTATTTCAAGCTATAATTCATGAAGAGAATTTTTCTGTTTAGACTGTTACTGACTGCATCCCCATATCTGGTTTGGACAGAGTTAGTTTCTCTGTACTTCAGGCTCTCTAAAGGTAATGAATGCAACTTAACATATGTAATTTACTAATAATCAACAATAGATAATGTGTACCAGTCTTTTGTATTGGCCAAAAACAATCTGGATGATGTTTCAGAAAGGCAGAAACAGTAGTAGTACCATTCCTTTTGTTTTCCAGTGATCTAATTTCTAAGGGAAATGTTTGGAAATCCATCCAACCAATGAGAACTCTGAAACATGAGAAGTACAAGTAAGACTTGTATGATTCCTTGTGTCTGTAGATTTGATCTATTCTCTCCCAAGCTTACCTACACCTTTTAAATAACATGAATAGCAGTAGTAGCACTGTTAAGATAAACTTAACTTTTCAAAATAAACTTTTTAACAAGTGTGCAAATTTTGCATGTTGTGCAAAAAAACTGAATGCAACTAGCAGAAAGTGTTCTGAAACACTGCAATGTGGGTTGAGGAAGTCTCTTTTTAGCACAAAGCTCCAGTCTTTCTCCTTTGTGGTGTCTCTGTATATGTTCTGCTGTGTTTTTTTGCTGCAGCGATTTTTCAGTCATGTGGGAGTTTAAACACAGCAAAGGTCAAACCCAAATCTCACGGAACACACAGATACGCTGTAGGTGTATATGTGATTATTAATAGAACTTCTATTGTTATGGTGCTTAGATATATTTGACACATTTACACACATGCAAACACAAAATGTTTTTACTTTTGCAGGATTAGCCAAATCAATCTCGTTGATATGACACCAGTAGTATTTTTTAAGAATGTAATGGGGTATTATTAACAGCAACTAGGGCAATTTATGTGCAACTAAACATAGCACAAAGCTTCAGAAACTATGCTAAACCAAGTCTTGAAAAAAAATGAAATAATGAAACTTTAACACCAGAAACTTTAAAACACACACCGCTGAATGCACACACAGCTCTTATAATATGTTTTTTTTGTCCTGTTTTTCACACATGCAAGCACACACACAACCTTTGCCTACGTGACAGTAGGTGTGTGTATTTAGCCTTGCTCCCACGCACTCTCACTGCAGACACACAGACATGCTCCTGCTCATCCAATAGAGGAGAAAGAGCCATCGATCGCTTATAATGTCAGAACATTGAATTCTACACATTTTTTTTGAGTTTGTGTCGAAATCATCATACTACAACTCATTAGGGCACAAATTAATCTGAAGTGGATAGCAGCCGATGCTCTGATGGGGGATTGTTGTCGATTAAATTATTTGAAAGAATTCTATTAGAGCTGACTCCAATATGTCTTAGTCATCATATGAATGAGATTTAAAAGAGAAGCTTTTACCTTGATCCAAAAAGAGGCTAATACGTACATGGACACCCACACACCCGCATGCATGAATACTATCATGCACGACCAGCCTGTTGGACTGCACTATGTTCTGTTAGACAGCTTAAACCATTCTTGTCTTGAGCCATTTCAATGTGTTGTAATTATTCTTCGACAGCATTAGTTAATGATCATTTTTTGCTGTATTTCTTAATTAAACGTGGGGGGTTGAATTGACATTGTTGCTAAAGATTTTTGCTAAAAATTGGGTTAGAATTCAGGCTGAAGTGGGTGAAAGAAATGTGGGTGTTTTCTTGGTGAAGTTTATTGCAGCTGATGTAATGTTGGATGTAGGTAGCTGTGGGTAGCCATGCCTGCACGCACTGAAGTTAAATACAAAACTATTCAGCATGTTAAGAAACGTCTACAAAATAGGTTTAATAATGCAAGATACGTTGTATAGACTGCCTGATTGTACCAAACTTTACTTTCTAGAACTCGAATCAAATTATGGTTTCAACCATAACAAAGTAAAATTTGAAGGACAGGTTCTTTCAAGTCTAAAACAGTTCTCATATGCCATTTGTATTCTGAGAGAGTTATGGTCACTGTAATCATTCTTCCTCTTCATACCTACCATGAAGCAATTCCTTCATCAGACCTTCATTGATATTTGATGAAGGTTGCAAGTCTTTCCTTTTTCATATTAGTCGTTTATTTTTGGGGCTGTTTTTTGAGCAGACACTGTCCTCTTACGAAAAAACCCCCCACAGGATTTATTCAGATGCCTATACCAGTGTATGTTTAGGCTTACCTGACAAGGAATTCAGGTGTGCTGCTGTTATTAGTGTTAGAAAACCTCTTAGACAGAAAATAAAAGTGGATAGATAGGTCATGAACAGCTGTGACTTGAACATTTCACCCTACCATGACCTGGATATGTCTTTCTCTTACCTTAACCAAGTAGTTCTACTTTTAAACATGACCAAATTTAAAAAAAAAATCCAAACCATGATCTTTCCTGACCTTTTTTAAAAGTGAGTCTGTGTAACTTTTGCTGAACAGCGGCCAGTGTGGCCATAAAGTAGGTAAAAGTCATAAAGTCAGCAAATTGACTCAGTAATGTCAGTTACACAGCAATATGTAGCTAAAGCCACCGTACGCTACTGGTCATACCATACCAATTCATTAATGCTGTTGCAGCAAACAATGACATAGGATGCATTTTGTTGTTTCATTTGGAGGACTTAAACAACATTCAAGCACAGTGTTTTGGTTCCGTTATGCCAACATGTTCCACATACTCATGTGGACTGTGTCACCTAACTTGTACCTACAGTAGCAATTTGCTAATTTTAGGCCTAATATCACTAATACTTTTTAAATGTAGCCCATTTTCCTAAGCCAAGTGCACATCCACACAGTTCCGCACAAACAGCTGAGAAAGAGTGTCTAGTTGTCTAAGCACTTTAAGCACTGCTGCATATGTAAGTGTCAGCACTGTGGAGATGATAATTCCTAGGCTTGCTAGCATGGATAAACAGGGAAAATGGCTTCTACATTATTGGATTCACTTTGCACAACAACTGTCCCCATAAGCCTTAATTTTCCTGAACAGCTTTATATTTGGCAGGAGTTTCTTACAACAGCATGGTGAGTAGCTGTACAGAGGTTTTATGGTGCCGTGCATCACTTTATGGTGTTCAATTATGACTGTGTCTCAGGTGCTTAACTCTCTGTATTTAGTAAATCCATTGTTGGCAGCTGGAAATGTAGCATTAGCATGTTCCACTCAGAATTATACATATTGCCATAGAACTGAAATGTTGGCGTTTACAAGGAAATAGACATTGAAATAAAATTTGTCGTTATACAAATGACTTGGCTCAGAAACTTTACATATCTCCCCCTTCTGCATATTTTGTTGTTATTCTTCAACATTTCATAATGTTTAGCTTGTGGCATACTTAAATAAGATTACAAAAATAAACAAAAAAGAACAGACTATTTTCTGCCTGATGTATGAAGATTTTTCAGTTCTTTTTTCTCAGTTTGCTATAAGGAAACACTTATTTGTGAAACCAAATACATTCTACTTTAACTTGGCACACTTAACTTTGTGAATACTACATACAGTATTTAATGTCCCAATATCCTTTTTTTTAAATGTTTAATTCTATTGTATTATCAAATCTTTGTTTCTGTTGCTGCTAATTGGATTTTTAAAGGTGCAATAACTGATTTTTTGGCCTTATAAGTTGGTATGGCAAACTTTTTTGCATACAATTGCCTACACATCCAGCAAATACGGAGCAACATTAGCATTCATATGGATGGCTCTTTATCTGCTAAATGCTCCACTATTCACCAGCCACTTGCTAGCTTTGTCTCTCGGCCGATTGGTGCTGGGCAGGTCGAGTACAGTTGGTTTTCAGAGCTTTTTCACTAAAATCAGCTGCCTGCTGCCGAAAATTGATGCTGATGAGAGTGAACCCAAACAGTGAAGTTGTGGGCCCGAAAACCAAAACAATGAGCTGAGAGACGCTATAAAGCTGGGTAGAGCAGAGTTGGGTGATAACTATCTGTGGGCTCTATAAGCAACCCATTTCACACACCAAGTAGTCACATGATCAGCTCTTAATATAAAAATGTTGATTATAGCAGCTTTAAAGTTGTAAGTCCACCCAGGGTCCAACTTATGTAAAACATTTTATTGCTCTGTTCCCTGATTCAGGTTATTGTAATTAAATAGGTCTTGAACCCTGTGTTTTTCTGTTTATATTATCAATTCTAATGACCATGATGTTTGTATCGTGATGAGTGTGTGTGTGGGTGTTGAATTTGATTTAGTAAAAACACTTCACCTCAAAAATTGAACCCATTCTAATTTTTGCAATTTAGAAGAGGCATCTGAAAATGAATGTAATTTTATTTATTTTTTTATTCCTGGAATAATACTTCATTTGAATTGAAAGGTTTTTTAGCCAGCAGCAGAAATGTTATCTCTGTCTTGAGGACACTTAGTTTAGAATTAACATGGAGAAATCTCTTCCAGCGTGAAGTGAGGAACAAATCCTGGTGCTGATCCACTTACTGTAAATGGTAGACTGGCAATAATAGAATAAAAAGTAGTTTTAATGCTGCTGTTGGGGATATTTTCTTCATCACAGTTAGCTTCTTATTTTCATTAAACTCTTGTTGATCAGAGCTTTTTCTTTGTTTTACAACTTTGAATGGGAGTTCCTAATAACCATTAATTCTTGATTCCTTTTTGATTTTGGAGTTTTAGCTCATCTTTTTTTTTTCAATTTTCAAAAAGGAAACTGCAATATTCATCCAGTTCAGGGATGTTTCCTATCACTTTAATGTTTTTCTGTCTTTTTCTGCAGTAAAACTAGATATAGTCGGGTCTGACTTGCCTTCATTTCCATGTTTTTGAAATGCTTTTCCATTTCAGTGGAGGAGTGCAAAGCTGTTTATACTTTAATCATGAAGCATCGTGAAGAGTGTGTTATTCAGAAGATAAAAAGGCACTGATTTGAATCTGACTAGTATTCTATTATTCTGTAGGCATCTGCATTTCCAATATTGGTGTAGTATTCATGTTACTGCTAATGTGAGACTGTTATTTTGTAGTTCGTGTATATTTTATGTAGTAGAGATGGCAGCAGTATATCGCATGGCACTTATGGTGTCGCTTTGAAGCTACCTGGTTTATGCAAGGGTAATGGCAGGCCGCTTTGGTCAGTGCTCTACCTGGAGAAATCCATTTGCGTCGGGGGGGGGGGTGCATGGAAAGGAGTGCCAGGGAGCGATAACGCTGCATCTTTTCAAACGCTTGGCAACCAGTTATTTTTCATCGTGGCGTTCAGGAGTTCAAGGTGTTTCTCAGACAGGGAACAAGTGCAAAAATTATGCTTTACCAGGCCTGCGTTCGCACGGGCTCATTAGTGGAGCACCGGGTGAGTGATTGGATGATTACTTGTTATTGTTTGATTGTAATTAGGATTATTATAGTGATTGATTGGCTGTAGGATGATTGAGAGGTTGTCTGGCTCCAGCTGGAGACATGCAGCTGGTGCAGCATTCAAAGGTCATCAGAACATTTGTGTTTGTGTTTTTTGATAATTACATTTCTTGTGGTATCTGAAGACTTATGTCACACTCGGGTACAATTATGTGAAGCCATTTTCAACTTGTGTTTTATGGCATTCCCAGCTGAAAACACAGTCAAAGGAACAGCTGGAATTCTAGTAGATATTATAGTAGATGTAAGTTGCAAATTGATCAGCATAAATAATAGGCTACCAGCAAGAAAAAGGACCATGAACTCTTCTTTGAGGACACATACTGTAAAAAATAAAACTTGCATATGTCATGCAAGCAAGCACTTTTCCCTTGAGAAAACAGTGTTAGGCCTGGGTATCAACTAAAATCTTCAGTCTACACTTCCTTGATTGAACTATTGACGGTCAATTCTTATACTAGTAGCATTTTCGAGAAGCACTGAATCTTTTGAGAGAGGGGCAGTGGATTGCGCATGAATATTGCAGTCACAGGCACACAGACAGAATGTAATATAACATAGGTCTCCTTGCCAGCCTCGGGCAAGATATACTGTAGGTAGAGATGCTTTGGTTTGTAGCATGTTATCTAGTGTTTGCTGCTAGGTGGAGCCCGAGTATACGGCGAGAGCGGCAATCTACATCCGAGTTTTGCCTCTCACCTTTCACTGGCTCTCCAAGCCCTCGGTCTCCATACAGAATTACTCCCCAGCCAGTGCGCACAATTGGTTTGTCATAGTCGCAGAGAGCTCAGTTTTTTGGACCCAAACAACTTAGATTCTTTTCCCCCTGCGGAGCTTTTCTCACAAGATTTACCCCCCCACCTTCCACTTTCAAATTCTTCTGGATACTCGTTTTGTGTGCGTGAGTGGTGAGGGCTGCTGGCGTTTCGCCTTTCAGCTTCATGGGACGTGATGTAGCCCCCGCACAGAAGGACGCCTTGTGCCATAAAGGGATGTAAGGGACAGTAGCGTGGATACAACGCGAGGAAGCTGCTTGTTTCTCCCGCGCCATCGCCAGGACTCGGATTCTGGACGCACAGCAGATTAAAACGAGGCGATTTTACGAGGATATTGAACGGAGCGACAGGAGGCAACTGTTTGGGTTCCTTGTCCGCTCTCCTCGACCCTTTCATCAAGTCCATTCCTCACACACAGTGCGTAAGGACGGTACCCAACGCCTGAAGGACAGTTGAGAGAGAAATTATCGCTAATACTTTGAATGGAAGGACGTGAGCTTTAGCTCCTCTTCACCGGTCATTTCTAAATCCGCGGTAAGTGTGACTTTCCTCTACAAAACGCACACGTCCCTCTCTTTGTGCGCATATCCACAGTTATGTGTAGATTCAGCTCAGGGCGATAATACTGCCCACGAATGAATCCCTGCAGCAGTGTTGATGTGTGCTCTGTAATGTCAGTCTTGGCATGCACTCCACTCTTAATTACTTTAACTGCGCTATCGATGAGTTCAGGTGTAATCAGCGCCGATCAACGCGCAACATATTGATAGCCAATATAGAAATTCCAATTTCCTGCCGGACTAATTAATCCGTTCTGTTAGAGGGTTGGATCATGATCCAATGTATCCGGGGAATTGTTGAGGAGTGAAAGGTCTTTTCACCATTTACATGGTGCTTGGAACAGTGTGCTCAGGTCTAAAAAAGAAAAAAGGCTTTGCAAAGAAGTTGCATATTGGATGCATACCTATGAGTGAAGTTCTTGCATTATGAAGTAATGCAGTTTAATTGTAGACAGTAAAATTCAAATTGAATATGTAGCTGTTATGTCTTTGGGCTAAAGCTAAGACAGTGGGTTACTGTAAAGCATAAATTGAGTGTCTAACAAAGGTTCTTGAACCAAGAAACGTGCCAATGCAGGCCTGTGTTTTCTGTTGCAGTTTGTTGTTCAAAATGTACTGGAGTGTGAGCATCTGCATTTTCATGATAGGTTGGCTATGTATGAAGAATCAATTATACAAGTTATTGGTATAGGCTGTGCAGAATTTTTCATCTGTACTTGACTGAATATCCCACCTTAGTCACTTGACTCATTTACATTTTTCCAAAGTGTCACTATTTTCTTTTTTTGCACTGAAAACCACATAAATACTGCACAACAAATAATCATTATTTAATGCATGAAAAAGAGGGAATGGTGAATGGTTGCCCATGCTGGGGAAGACATGTCCTGTGTCTGAGAGAGGTGCAGGGTTGAGGGGGCCACTGTACCGCACGCTTTGATGTGAGGACAGCACACCGTCTTTCAACATCAAAATCAAAGTGGAAAAGGTAGCGAAGCCTATCACTTTGAGTCAGATCTGAAGTTGTCTCATCTCTGCAAAAAGATGCCCTTCATTTCCAATTCATGGTTTGGAATATGGTTCGATCTGAGTCGAATTTTATCCCGAATAACATAACAGCTGTGCACTTGGAGGTGATCTTTCATGTGTAGTTGTTTTTGGTTTTTTTCATCCAGGATTTGGCTTCTTGTGACTCAGATATGAGACTAACTTCCATGATGTATTTTGGACCCACCATTTCAGAATAACGCTAACAATTTAGTTGGTCGTATCCTCATTTGACAATTAAATTCATTATGTCCAGGACTGCAGTGCCATCTGTCATATAGTCTGCATTGGTAGTAAGTGCCCTCAAGCAGATGACACACGCACCCACTCATGCGCGCGCGCGCACACACACACACACACACACACACACACACAAACAAACAATTTCCTCTACCAACAGTAAAAACCTTGACTTCCTCCTCCTGGGGAAACTCAAGGGGACATTTGATGCTTTTTGACTAAACTCTTATGTCAACCTGCTCTTTGTTTTCAGTGTGTCTCAACCATTTTGATTCAGCTAAGTGCTCCTTGTGGAATAGAATCTAGGTTATATTTAGTATAACAGCAGTTGAACCTAGCATCTGGTGTGATATCTGTATGGAAATAAAATAATTGTTCTTTTGCCTTACTTGAAGCTGTTGTCAGTCATGTTGCAGTCCATTGTAGGAAGATGTGTGTGCTGAATATGAGGCGCAGTACTACATATTGATTGAATCGGTTATCTTGGGTGATGGAACACATTGAGGTAGCACACTGGCAGGGTACACACGGAGTCCACTGTATTTTAGCGTTTTCACCTTCTTATGCCAGTTAATGCTGTAAAATGTTTCTGACACATCTATTTTTCTCTTGGCACTTCCTTTTCTCTTTCTGGATCTTTTTTTCTTTTGCAGAAATGGTTAGAACCCTTAACCTTAAACGCTTTGGTTGATTCATTAGAGGCCTTTTAAGAGAGTTGTTCAGGCCTTCTTTTGTCTGTAGAGTGACTCATTCTCTTGCTCGTTTTTTAAACTTTTTTTCTTTTACAGTGTAAGTCCAACGCTGGAACATATTTCTTCCTGCTGTATTGTATTACACCAGGATGGGTTAATTTGTTGCCCTCATTGGGAAGCATGCTCTTTCTTCATTCGGTCTTTTGTATTGTTCCTCTGAAGTAAGCCCACTCTCTGTGATGTTCCCTTTTCCATCCCGTTGATGTAGTGTAGTTTTTCAGCTAGTGGATTTCTTTCCATTGGCAGTTCCATTTATTTGATTTGATTTTTGCCTTTTTGGACACAATTGCAAGCCAGGAGGAATCCAATTTGTCGTTGGCAGTATGAATGGAGACATGGGCTCTCAGATTTTCTTCATTAGGTTAGCTTACGCGGACAACTGCTTCATGCCTCATTATGTACAGTGAGGGCTTTTACTGGTGTATCAATCTGGAAAATCATTCTGTCAGTCACACACACATTCTGTCTATTGTCAACATCTTTTGTGCTACAAATTTAAGGCATATGTGATGAATTGGAATTTAACTTATGGCAGCTTTAAACTAATCACCTAAACTATAAAGTCACTGGATTTTATTATGGTGAGACCTGCACTGTCCTAATGCTGTCGTCACCACCCCTCTTGTAGTCTAAGCAAGTTAACAACTAATCGAACCTGGTCTGAGAAGTGTTATAGCAGAATCACTGAGTGAATGAAAACCGTTTCATGTCTTTATCTAGGTGCTTTGTCTGTAGTGATCTTGCATGCTGCTGTACAACTGAATGTAATGCTCAAGGTCATGTACTGCACATACTTTTTCAGACGTTATTCATATTTTCTCGCACTGAATGTACAGTCATCTCTCAGGGGATCAAAGGCTGTGGATTGGGTGTGATTTACTCATGTTCCTCCTACCACCCATGTACATTAGCACTGAGGGAAATTATTTATTAGCGTTTTTATTTATGTCAGAAAGTAAAAAAAAAATAGTTCAGTAGAGGCAGGGATAACAAAAGCTGTTATTAAACTCGAACCCTTTTTTGGCAGTTAGGAATTACAAATGGGTTACAACTCCAGCAAAGTTGATGGTCTCCATGGCTACCAGTCACTAGCCTCTTTCATACATGGACATCGCTGGCTTCATTTCTTACAGTAATGTCACACCTGCTCCCATTCGCTTCAACTGAAGGTAGTACAACGGTATATGTTTCCTGTAGAGCTGACATAGTTTGAAAATTGATTAATCGTTTGTCATTTTTTTCTGAAAAAAAAGAACTGCTCCCAGCCTCTCAAATATGAATTATCTTTGGGTTTTGGACTGTTGATCAGACAAAGTAAGACCAAATGATTAATCGACTGTGAAGAAAATAATCAGCAGATACTGAAAATACGGTCAGATTTCAACTTAAACTGGCAAATTCACACTGTGGGCTAATAACAACACGGATGCACTGTTTGGCTTCACCTTATTTTGTAAGATATTACACTGCCAAACTACAAACTGCAGTATCACACTCATATACCGCTTATAGTGCACTTGATAGTTATATATTACCCAGATTGGAACTTTTTTCGGGGCTGAGTGTGGGTTCGTTTTATTAACTTAAGGCTGTGGTTTCCAGCATTCATACATCCCTTACATGAAAACATTTGTTAAATCTTCCTGCACATGACGTGACTATTCTCAAAAGATTACTTTCTTTTTTTAACTTACCGTAGACAGCATGAGATCCTTGACGAGTTAGAAAATGAGGACACTACAGGAGAAGGCTGTCTAAATGATGGATTTTAAAACTTATTTTGCAGTTGTATGATTGTTTATCCCCGCGGCTGGATGCTGACATGTTAAGCATCACAGAAACATCTTCAGAAGGGAGATGATGCTTTCTATTTGATGATTTTTCTCCTGTGATTTTTAAATAATAGGTGGCTCTATATCCAGTGTAACCCCATAGGCAGGGTAGCCTTGGTGATTAAAAACATAGTAGTTTATATGCTTTAATTTTTGTCTTTTTAAACATAATACTTAAACCTGTGGCAAAAAATATATGGCAGGCCACCTACTGTACTGTATTCACATTCCTGTGGGCCAGATCTCACCCACTGCTGCAGTGAGGCCCTTGGTTTTTTTAAGGTCCCATAGACTGGCGTGATCATGCTTTTAGGAGTGAGACAGGTTGGTCTGCTGGGGCCCTTTCTCTGGCAGGAATGTCACAAAAGAAGAAAAGGAAAAACTGAAAATAAAATGAAAGCACATGGCAGAGGAAAGGTCCTCGAGGTCCACGCCTCTAAACACTTTAACTCTCCTGTCTCATAAAGAGCTTGGAAACAAAGGTTTTGACACAAGCTTTCACAACTCCCTGCAGGAAATGGGGGTTACGGTTGAGATGGAGCCATCAGCTGGTACTTGATGGAAAGAACAGACAATTTGTTTTTTGATTCTATGTAGTTCTATGAAGAGTGACCCCAATGTTTGGGAGCATTTTAACTATAAAAGTCATATAAAATTAAACTGAACATTTGTCTATAGATACAGCATGTATTGAAACACACTACTGAATATATGTAAGGTCAGTGGGTTTGATCAAAGCTTTTTTGTGGAAAGATTTGAGTGTTTGGCATCAATATTTTTTGTGTGTTTATCACACCCCTGCAACTAACACTGGAAAATCAGAGGGTTTTTAAAGATCTATGAAATAGAAAGTACCACTGCACCCAGATATTTGTTATAAAGAATATTCTGCAGCTGCACAAATGTCAGATAAAACGTTTGAAAAACATGGTGTGAGGCAGCTACATCTGTCTGTTCATCTCCTTTATTTGGTAAACCCAACTTTTGTTTCCACCAGCACACCCGTTATTTACCAGCATGATGATGATGATGATTAGCAAATTAATTCTAGGCCCTTTCTCTGTGGCTGGATTACAACCAAAAAGAGCAGTTAGGATGAGCGAGAAAGGGTGTATTGAGTATGAGACAAGTGTAGACGTTACCATGACCAGTGACAGTGTGATTTAAAAAAAAAAAAATTATGTTTTAGGCTGCAGGTCTTATTATCTGCAAGCCAACCCCCCACCCTTAATTTGACACGTAGTTAATTTGTCCCTTGGGGGGTCAAAACACTTACCAGGCGCATTTTAGCACTCAACATCCTCTGCAGGGAGAGATACAAAAACTACATGCCAAGGGGATGTAAGCGCAAAGCATTAACTAGCTTGTGCAGATGCAGATATGCATTAATTTTATGAATGTAGATACCATCTTTGTATTGCAGCAATGATCCTTGCTTGCAGATAAGGGCCACTGCAGTATGTCTGACCAGTGAACAGTACAGTGATCAAATCAGGTGCCCCTGACTTGGTGAAATCAGCCCTGACGTTCTTAGCAATTTTATCTGTATTCCAAAAAAGTACTTTGTCGTATACCATTGTTAACCCAAGCCCCCCTAAGGCAGAACTGGCCTGAGGAAAAAGTATGCCTACGAGTGAAAAGGATACATTCTCGGCTAGAGTGCAGATATGGACCCAAAAATGTCAACTTAGCATTTAAAGCAATCCAAGCCACTCTTATGACCCTGTTGGTGGTGTTAAAAGGTACCGAAAAGCTATCAAACTGACAAAGCCTGACGGAGCCGCAGTACATCAACCTCTTTACTACTCTGTAAAATCCGATACATTTGTCTATGTGCATTTTACAGTATGACACCAAGTTTTTTGAAACAATATTGATGACTTTCCTTTGTTCTGAGGGTTTTTTTCCTTGTGAACTTTGGACCAGTGAAGAGGATTCAAACAAAGATGCAATGCTTCTCCGAGGCCGAAGCTCTAAAAGAAGTTAATTTATGGCCTGTTTGGGAGGCAGGTTTGGGCTTGAATACATAATAAGGTAGTGCACCTGCAGCCGCATACAAATGAATGGAAATGACGGTTAGTATTTACACCTCCCTAAACCATTGGGACCTCCTGATCTGACCACTAATTGGCCAGCAAAGAGAAATGAAGATAGCTTCCTTGTTCACAGGCTGCTGTATCCGAAAATATCAAATGCAGATTTGTGCATAGCAATTTTGCGCCCCTAATCTTACACTAGTTATCAAAAAGTGCACCTTCAACTTATAGTAAAGCAGTACAAAAGAGAAATATTCTTAATGGGTTAATGTCAAATTAGGTAGATTAGACCAAGGATTGTTAGAGAATATACCTTTCTGGATGCCTTTTAAAACAGTTCTGTCAAAACATTTTGCTGTATAACTTGGATGATATAAAGTACTGTCGCTCCTCAGTGTGGACGGATTATAAATCAATGGGGCCCCTGGGCACTGACATGTAAAAGGCCCCCCATCCATCCCACATGGGACCAAGATCCCCAGACTGAAAAAGACACAAACTGGCTACAAATGATGAATCGTGTAGTGTCTTTGTTGTCGTTTTGTGTGTCTTTGTGGTTGTTTTGCATCTATTTGTTGTTTTGCGTCTTTGTAGTCATTTTGTGTCTCTTTGTAGTTGTTTTGTATCTCTTTGTAGTTGTTTTGCATCTCTTTGTAGTTGTTTTACGTCTCTTTGTACTTATTTTGCATTCCTGTGTTTCCAACAAGAAATGTCACTTCACAGAGGCTCTGGCACAGGGGCCCCCTGACACCTTGAGCCGCTAGATCTGTGCCCAGTATGCCGTACAGTAATCCACCCATGCTGCTCACTCTTCAAAACATGCCGGCACACTGAAGAAATCAAGTTTGATAGTGTTGCTATGATATTTGGATAAAAATTCCATTACAATATTTTTTTTTCATTCTGCCATTTTCTTCAGCCTTCCGCTTCAAAAAAGCTTGTATTGGAAAACAAAGCATGAATGCCTTGCAGAAATCTCTTTAAATTAAAATACCATTTCCCTGTTCATACTTGATAAGATTTACAGAGGGTAGAAGCACTTTTGCAGGCAGAAAATTTAAAGGATTTTCATACAGGTGGATAGCTTCACAATGAAGGATTTATGCTTATGTCATGTGAGGTTGTTTCCTCTTTTTTCTTAATTAAGAGAAGGCCTATTTGTCGTGCATTAAACCGTCGAGAATATGATTCCACTTGTGACTTCAAAATGTATTGCAGCATTTCAGCATCTCCCTCTGTGCTTGTGACTTAGACCAAATTGATTTTCCTAATCGATAGCATAGTATTGGATTTAGGAGTGTGGGAGTGGGAGGTGGGAGGTGGGATCTGGCAGGACCGACTGCCTCAGCCAGCAGGCTTCTCGAGAGTAGTCCCATGTTCGTTCCCATCTTTGTGAGCCTCTGTTTGCGGGGAACAGTGCATTTTAAATCTTGGAGCTTTGTACACCTGTTATCCCACTTCATCTCAGGTTGGTATAATGACAGCAGAACTGTGTATCCACTGGCAAATATAAACTTCCCTGCCAGCCCTTTGTCACCTCTGGAATGGAGATGACTGAATTGATGCACAGCCCCAGTGGAGCAAAATGGTTTAAATGACAACACATTTTTGTCTCACCTTGAACTTAATTGACTGCCTGAAAGCTGGCGTTTGAAAAGTGCTGACAGAATGACTTCCCTTGTTGTTTGTTTGGAAACAGTAGCTATTGACAGAGCCTGTTTTGTGTTGTTTGCAGGCTGCTGTCACACCTGTATGCATCTGTATACCACATGCATGAGTAAGGCTGGATGGTGCTTTCATAAGGCTGTGCATTATGGATGGTTCATGTGACACATATTACTCCTAATGGGCTTAATGCTTGTATACATTGGTATGTATTGCATTTATGCAGGGCGGAGAAGTGGCAAATGTGCTCCTTACTATTCAAGGGCAAATTAAAATACATGGATCATTATTTAGTCACATTTCTTGCAGTTTAGCTTTGGAGATGGAAATTGCTAATGTGATTCCCATTTCAGCCTTTTAGTTAGAAGAGGCAGTTGTTAACAAGGCGCCGGATGATAAGTAGGTTGATGACCCAGGTGTCCACCAGTGTCTTTCAGTCATGACAGCTCGAGGACTGGGTAGCAGTTACGCTGTCACTGGAAAAGACCAGCTACCCCCCCATCTGCGCCATCCGCTTGTACATTGGTCTTGCCTGTGATGCCGAGCCGCCACAGCGCAATGGTGGCAACTTTGGGATTTCTTAGAGGGGAGCCACAAGACTGTAATCAGTCATTATGTCAGAAGCGAACCCCGTGAGCCCAGCTCCAGCTCATTCAGCCAAATAATGGTGCTGGCGTGCAGGCAGGAACAGAGCCCCCGCGGGTGAGGAGCTAGAAAATGGGGGGCCTTTTCCTCTTGTCTGCCTACGCAGCGACGTCACCTTGGTTCAAGGGCTGGATCGAGCTTTTCATGCGGTGAACTGAAAATTTTGGCCTCCCAGTTAATGGTAAACACACCTTGAGGAAATGTGGGGGATCAGTTGAGAAATTTATCCTTACTATCCATTGTACTTCTATTAAAGATTTTAGGTCTAATGATTGCAAGCAGAAATATACTTTAGAGTTTAAAGCCGTGTTAAAATATAAACTAAGATCAGGTAGCACTACAATGTTAAAGGCTAAACTGGCTGCTAGATGGTATTCCCTAATAGAATGTAGATATCTTAATATAACATAATAGTTTTTTATATGTATTACTTAAATTAATTTATTTTTTGGATGCATATAATAATTTGTGTGCATCCTGAAAGAAATCTATTGTTTGTTCATGTGATTCAATTTTCTATTTTTTTTGTTACCATTTTCTAATGTTTCTTAAAGTCAGACATTGAAATATTGTCTCTGTATTAATAAAGGTTGGTGGACTGCGTAAATACCAGGGACAATGATGGAAACTTCCACTACTTTATTGTTCTATCCCTGACAAAGTCTGATATATGTTTTATTTTATAAATATACTGGAATGTTGTTAATAAACCAAACTGACTCTAAATTTCTCGACACAGATGGATCTAAATTCGCTTTTTTTTTTTAGCATTTGTAAATATATTCTTGCAATGTTTAATCATTCAAATGTCACCACAGGGCTGCTGACTGTGATATTGAATAAATACCCCCCCGCTCCCCCTTTAAGCCTCATTCCTTTCCCCTCCACCCTCATGGAGTTTGTCATTCCATAACAAGGGTCACAGTCTCCCGTTGTCTCGCTATAGCATTCCTCAGCATGGTAGTATTGACTGGTTCTGCTGGGTGAGCGGTGCCATATAACATCCATACATCATTGGAAAGACAGAGTGACAGACAGTGGGAGTTGAGATGTCAGATCGTCCTCTCCAGGCAAATGACATCCACTCCCTTCCTGTTCTCCACAGTGATACTCTATCTTCTGACAGAGGCTGCATTGATAGTTGTAGTCCCCTGCTTCCACACCACTTGACATGCTCATGATATAAATGTTCTTATGGTGGATGGTGCAGGAATCATTCTGCTTCCAATTAATGTTTTTTTTTTTAATACAGTCACAGAGATATAAATGTTATTTGTTCATTGACTGCCTCATAATTGGTTCACTGTATGCATGCAAAGATTGATAGCTAGATTAATCTCATCAAAATGTTAAGCTTTTATAATCTTCTCATGGACCCCTTTTACCCTCTCATACATAATAAATGTAGCTAAAAGTCAAGCTGACATAGAACAAATAGCTTAACACAGGAGCATGCTAGTTCCACATGGAAAATACGAAACTGCAGCATGCCACTAGACAATGAGCTCACTCAGGTCAGTGTAGGTCAGCCCTTTATGGAATTTCTGCCCATAATGATTAATAAGGTAGGTGTAGTTATTGCCTTGGAAGTCATCAGTGAAACGCTGGAGTTAAGCAGTTATCTGTAATCCAGTTTCATTACACCTGAGCCTTTGGTTTCTCTTTTTTAATGCATTGTTCTATCTTTTTCTGTTAATTGTGTGTGCTATACAGTCCCTACTAATGAGCAGCCCATTATCGATTGGTATAGACAACAAGGACTGCTTTGTTCCACAATTTCTTATCAGTTCAGTCTCTCCCAAAGAGGTATCGAAAGTGGTAAAGAGTCATCCCACTTCTTTTGGCGTCTCCAGGCCAAAAGTCCATTTAGCAGGGGTTCCTGTTGTCACTCGATCGCTGTGAAAGGTTAGGCTCCTGTAATCTAGTTTATGTTTTTGGTCAGTAGTAAGCCTCCCTAAGCCAGCTTTGTGTCAAACACAGCTGGAGAGGCCTTTACAATTGCAGCAGAGCAGAAATAATTGGTCCAGGAGCTTGGATGCAGCCATGACACACAGGTAATTTGCTAATTTCTGTCTCTCAGCTGGTGTTATCAGTGCAGGAAGCTGTGGTTTTTGGAAAGAGTGTGTAAAAATGATTTACACACTTTATGTTGCGTTGGTGGAAATTAAGCGGGACGCACAACTTGTATAAAAGAGGGTTTGGTTTTTGTGCCAGTTGCTGCAGCTGCATTTTCCTAGTGTTTGATTGTATCTTTAAGGGGGGGAAATCTAAATGTGATAGTACAATAATTAAACCTTACCCCCTTATATCATCAATTAAGTGTCTTTTCCCCTTGTTGGGTTTGTTGCTTCCTGCTGTACACTATCCATCACTGCACAAGAAAGTGCACGTGCTCATCCAGTGAATTGCCACTGAGTGGTCAATAACCCGACCTTCCATAGAATCAACATGAGTCCTGCATACTTGATCCCATAACAGTTCCAAGAGAATCCCTTTTCCCTGAATTTAGCGCGGGTGACTTTGAGCAGGCCACCTTCAGCTGATGGGGAAATTTGGATTGAAAAGTCCGTAGAAGCCACTTTTAATTATACTGGCAGTAAAGGATGAAATTGAGCAGGAATTAAGTGCTTTTTGTGCATTGATTTTTCTCTGCATCTATGGACGCACTGGAGAGAGGGAGAGACAATTGTAACCTTCTCTATCGCTGCACTGCAGGCAAACAAGGCCCCCCCCCGCTTTCTCTTTAATACAATGACAGCATGTACATCAAACCATCCTTCTCATCTAATTAGGAAATGCCATTGAATTGAAATGGAACTCAGGCAGGTCTGGAAAGAGGCCACACAAGCACTTTACCTTGATAGAGTTTTGATGATTTTTGTGATCTGTTTTGACATGTGCCAAACTCTGGCCAACCTCTGGTGTGGATTTTTGTAACTTGACAAGGTGTGGCAAGGCTTGCGGATGGATCCTGTCTACAGCTTTCCCCTAAGGATTTATGCCTATTTCCGGTGCTGTTTCCAGTAATCTTAAGCCTTTATTTTGGCAGAATGTCACCTCACCTGGGTATCGGGAGAGTGAATGCCACCTTGATTGCCCTCAGGTCCCCGCAGGATTCCTGCCCGACTCGGCTACTGCGGATGACTCTGGACTATAAAAAGATCAGTTACTTGACAGCCTGGCTTTTGTTTGCTTGTTTTCAGATGTCGCTTCCTCCTGTTTTCTTGAGAACTTACCCTGACCGCTTGCTTTGCACAGTCACACCAGCAGATGCGACAATTCGTCATGCATAAGAAACCCCACTCCGACAGCCATCTGTCTCCTTGTGTCTGTTTCCATGCACCGGCAGTTTGTTTTCGTACCCATTACCCATATACAATTTTAATGGCATGCAAAATATGCTGAACCAATCTCATGACCACCAAACCTCATTCTAAAATCTCATTCCCGACCTATACGTGACCCAAGTAACAGAAACCATACAATATACTGACTGACACCATATACAGTTTCTGAGGCTTGTGGAAAGGTTTGCCATTTGTGCCCCGCTATAGTGTTGCCTCCACTGGATAGCTGGAATGAATTATTATGCCCCGTTAAAATTAAATTTGACTCCCTGACCTGATTCATATGACCTAAGAAAAATAACATGCCAAACCATAACAGATAAAAAGCAAGGCGGTCAGAGGGATCGCTCTGACTGCTCTGGAAACTGATACCAAATTCAGGAGGCATTTCTCCATTTGACCAAGTCAAAATTAGTGCATTCTGATAAAAATACTTAAACACAATAGAACAAGGTGTGAAATTAAACCAGCCCTATTGCCAAACAAGAACGTCAATATTGGACTATTCTGCAAAACCCTGGATTACGTCCAATGCCAATGTTATTAAAATTCTAAGGTTAGAGCATGGTTAGGGTTAAAAACGTTTGGATATGGTTAGGGACAGATACAGTTAATAAAAAGACAATTGTCAATTGGACGTCTGTGACTGGCGATGGTCTTCTACATAACAGTCAGACATGCTACACACCCATCCACCGCCCCACAGCCTTGTTTTCCACCTTGCTACGTAAAGGGTTCAATACTTCATGCAGTTTCACTGAACGTTGGCATTGGATGTAAATCGTGAGGTGCGGCATCGTCTAATATGGACGTAATTCCTAAGATACTCTGCTGAATTAAACGGTTGTGGGGATGACTCTGCTGGTGGGGATGTTGTACATGCAACATGCCCAATTAGACAGTACCAGCAGGAGAATGTTGACAATATGCTAGCTGCTTCAAAGATCCGGGTTCCTATTTATATGCAGCTGCACTTTCAGTTGAGGATTGAGCACTGGTAACCACAGCACACTGCTGCTCACCATTATGATTGTTTCTGCTTTCTTCTCCCACCCCCACCCACCCTTCTTTCCTTGCATAGCAGTTACATTTCTGTTGAGATGACTAAATTTGACATTTCTGGTGACAGTGAGTTGGAGGTGGGATTTGGGTGTAGCGTAAAGGTTATCCTTACCTTCCTTCTGTACTGCCAGCAAATGCACATACTGTAGAACATCCAAGCTTTTCATTTCTCTCTTTTTGTATGCAGCCCACATTTGCTCATTGCAGGTGACCTGATGAGAACATGGCCTTTATCTCTCGCTGTGCCCAAGAAGAATTGAACACGTTTCCTCGGCCCTTATTTTAACATTAAAGCAGTCCATTGCCACAAGCTATCACATCAGCCACTAGCATGGAATAATGCAGTGCAGGCTTTCAGTGATAGAAAGATGCCTATCATCCTTTGCTGAGCTTTTACTCTCCTCAGGGCGACGTGCTTAATATGACTCTACAAATGTGATTTAGTGGGCAGATAGCCTTGGGACTCAGGGGTCGCTGTTGCAGAGACCTCTGGTGTGTAGTATATTGCAACAATGTATGTAGGTTAAGGTTATCTTGCTGATGTTGGATATGTTGTGGAACAGGATATAGCGGAGGAATTTATACAGAAAAGGTGTGGATGGGGTTAGGGTTAGTGAACAACCACCAAGGCTTCTTGCTACACTATCAAGGGCATCAACACAGACTACAGAACTTTTAGAATTTCCAGATTTTGTCACAGTCTTCAGCAGTTTCTTCTGTTGCTTATCCCTTTGAACAGACTTGTGCTTCCTGCATATTTCCTGACAGCATTCTCTCGCAGAGCATCAAATTCATAAGACATGTTTTTCCTTCAACTCTCATCCCACCCTGTCTATATTCATCCTCGATTCAATTACTTTCTGGTTTCAGCACAGACTCGTTCTATGCTATATTGCTCTCCGATGCGTGTTGCTACCCCACAGATTTATGTCGGAGCTGAAGGATGGCTGTCCAATTTTCTGCATGGATAGCAGTGCTGGTGGCATTGTGTGTGTTTTAAAAGCTCTGAGCGTTAAGGACGTATGGACTACGCAGCCATGTAATTCTTCCAGACACTGGCCATTTCTGTCACATCCTGCCATTAGCTTGTGTTTCACAATGATTTGTCATGTGAGTTCTTTTGGTCTAGCTGAAACTGAGTGCCTGAGTGTGTGTGTGTGTGTGTGTGTGTGTGCACACATTGGACTGGATTTGAAACCATAATTCAGTGACTGTACACATGCATGTCTTAGTAGTTAAATTACTCAAATTGCCAGACAAAAAAAGTATTTCTTCCCCCACAGGTTATTAATCTCAGAGATAATAAAACATTTTACCACCTGAATGGTCACTTTGTTCATTCTTGTCAATGTGGAATGAATACCAAATTGGATATTAGTCAAACCAGTTACATTTGTTGTTGGAATTTTTAATTTTTGCAGAATAACTGATGGCGGCAATTGGTTTTTGGTGACGTTTAGAGAGGGGCAAATATTTTTTTCTCCTGTCAATAGCTTGTGTTCCTTTGACATTTGTCACATACTGGGGATAAATAGAATACAAACAGACTGTGCTACATTATAGGGTGTAGTTTATAGCTCCATAATTCATAAATCCATCCCATACCAGCAGACAGCTACCCAGCATGGGGTCACACAGCCCATTACTGTGGTGGTGCAGTTATAGTTATGTCTTTCTTTGTAGTCACAGTGAAAGGTTGACGTGCCCCCAGATGACCGGCCCCTCCTCACAGGGGTCCTGCGATATCTCGGTTGTCTCCTTCCAGGCCTGAATGGGCACATTGTGCTGCTGCCCACTGCTGCTCCGCAGACGCCTAGGTCCTCCACACACACCTGTCAAGCCATGTCCTTGGCGCCTTGGGTGCTGAGACACTCCAGAGCCCCCCTGCTGCACACATGGTTATTGAACCTTTGCACACCCATACAAACACACATACACACACCTAAAAGCAGTCATATGTGAACAAATAAACACATGCGGTTACGCATACACAATTGAATTTCACATAAACACAGAGCATGCATACATGCCCTTTCACACACTCCCAACACACACTCAAAGACTTACCTTGATTGGAAACACACTTCACTCCCCGCGCCTATGCTAAGGTTATATTCAGCGTGTAGGTCGGCTTCAGAATTCAGAAAGGGTCAAGTTCCATATTTGTCAGGGTAGGGAGGGCTAGGGCACAGAAGGTTGGTTGAGGTGCGCACGCTTGCATATGGAAACAGGATTCAGAAGTAAACTACCTGTAACTCGATCTACTCCTTCAATCAGTTGCAGGTTTTCTGCTTTTGAGTTGAGAGGGTAACTACTTGGGGGGGCACAGTGTCCTTTCCTTCCATTACATCAGTGCTGAAGTGATTGAAAGAAAATCAGTCAGCAACTATTTTTATAATCGATGAATCATTTTAGAGCTGAAACAATTTGTTGATTAATCAGTTTGCCGATTGACAGAAAATTAATGGCAACAAATTTGATCATTGATTAATTGTCATTTTTAAGAAAAGCCAAACCTTCTGTAGTTAGAGCTTCTTAAATGTGAATATTTGCTGTTTTTCTTACTCTCTTATGATAATGAAATGAATATCTTTGGGTTTTGGATCATTGGTCAGACAAAACAAGACATTTGAAGATGTCATCTTGGGCTCTGGAAAATTATTATGGACATTTTTCATTATTTGATTACATTTTATACACCAAACCATCAACCCATTATTTGAAAAAAAGAATTGGCACATTAATCAATATTGAAAATAATCATTAGTTGCAGCCCTAAATCATTTTACCTACTGTTATCAAAGGGAAATGAGAAATATATGTAAGCTGAAGCTACTCCAATGTGAGAAATTGTAGCTTTTCTCTGTCTTATATAAATATAAACCAAATCCTTTTCAGTTTTTAACTGTTTTTCAGCCAAAACAAGCAGTTTGAAGATGACACCTTGGGCTCTGAGAATGTGTCCCTATTTTCTCAACAACTGCCTGATTTATCAGGAAAAATATTGGATAGATTAATTAATGCAAATATATTAGCTGCAGCCCGGGATCACATCAAGTCGGTTTCAAAAAGACATGTTTAGTAGCATGGCACATTCTGAGAGCACTATATAGCTCATGACCCATTGAAGGTAATCCTCTTTTTTAGTCTTGCAGCACTCATCTCAAGTTGCCTCTCCATGGCCTTGTCCAGTAACCCTCCACAGAACAAATGTGCCTCTCCGTGTTGCATTACCATCACAGGGAAATGCTAAATGGCTGATTGTACATGCACACGACGTGCACCCTCAGGAAGGACCTATGGTGTCAAGTCCCACTAGTGTCACCCATACAATTTTCCCCTCTATTGACTTTTATGTTCTGCTGCAAGGTTGGTCATCGTGGTGGGAATATGTATGTATTCCAAATAAAGACAAGTGTGATTATCATAATGATATTCCCCTGCTAAGGTAAACAGCTCCCTGGCCCCAGGAGGGGGGGGGGGAATTACCATGTGAATGTATGGCATTTTGACAGCTTATTTTTGGCGATACCTTTCATGCATTTTGTATTAGGCGCCGTAGACATAAAGCCTTTTAAGAATCGGCTCTGAGCTGGGATTTCTGGTGAGATCATGTGATAACAGAAATCCCGTTTTGGCAAGAAGCAATCTAGGGCCCGAGGACTACAAAAACACGATATTTGCAAAAATATTCAAACACATGAGCTTGCATACACCCACGAATAAACATTTAAAACGGAGGTGCTGTGTACCACTTTACCTGAATGCATTATTCCTGAGGCTGTGTGTTTATCATCTGTATCTTTTGTATGGTTCCACAGACACAGACAAATGGACACAAACAAGAACACACACACATGCATTCAGTACATAGTAACCTACACACTCATATCCCGAGGCTCATTCTTTTCCAATTAAGGCTAATTAGGGCCCGTGTATAAGGAAGTCTTCGGGGAAGGACCAGGGTGTTCGGTGCACTACGTCTCTCATCACCTCTTCTCATTGGTATGCCAACACAGAGTGGTAGAGAGAAACAGGGACCAGGGGAAATGCATGATGATAATGATAGAGGAGATGTAGGGAGAAGAAATATGAGGAAAAAGAAGCGAGAGAAAGAATCCACAACATGAGACTAGTGGAATCTGAGAAAGAGAGGGGGCAGAATATTAGAGCGAGGCTAAAGAATGAGAAAGCAGACATGTAAGTATACATAATCTTCCTGCAGTTGCCAGCAACCTCAGTCAATTGTTATCAGCTTCCCTGAATTTAATGTGACCCTTGGGGGTAGGGATGCTGCCCATGCATTATAAATGCTGCCCACTGACTTTGGTTGGTAAGCTTTCCCTCCCTTCCGAATGAGCAGTCCCTGACTGGCTGTGATTACTTAACTGATAATAGCTCAGTTTACATTTATGAACAGAGGGCTTGTTTGTATTTCACACTTTGATGTAGGGATGAATTGTTCTCCTTTTGCTTTTATGTTTTCATAGTGTCACTAGGATTTAAGGAACACTTAATATATGGAGACTTTCAGTGTGAGAGGTGTAGTAGTTACATCTGGTGAAAGTTATGGTATGTTATGCTAAAGGTGCAGTTTACCCGAGGGTGCAAACTAAATCTTTATGAAGCCTGGTTATTCCTGTCTCTGAGAGCAGCTCATTTGAAAGTCTGTAGAATCTATGAAATGGCTGCAAGTAGTCGAATAAGTACTAGCAGTGTGTATTGCATACTTCACGCAGGAGTATGTAGGTTACACAAGGCTGACTTGACATGTAAAAGATACCACCATTTCAGTACATTTTCGGTTCATTAGCCATATCTTCTTTGCCTTTGGCCTCAGCATGCACAGGCCGGCTTGTCAGTTACAGTGTCACAACCACAGGGTCATTTAATTTAGAGCCCTGCTCCGCCGATTAGGGCTTTTGTTGTGAGCAGCCGTGACTACTGTAACACGGGTGTTTGGGTCAGCGATGGGCACAATAGCTTAGTTACTCTCGCTGACTCCCTCACTATTGCCTCTCCCTGTCTTTCTCAGCACATTTTCCACTTGGCTGATAAAATAAGCTACTCTTTGATGAGCTTTCAGCAGGCCACGGTGGCGTGCCTCCGTAAATGCTTTTATAGAGACACACCACAGCCTGTCGACTTGGATCAATCATACAGCGGTTGCGTGCGTCCGCTGCTTTCTCATATGTTCTTTTGTCTCCTGATAGCAGTTTTTTTTTTTTGGACACAAAATGATAAGCTGGTGCTAGAGCAGCTAATATATTTCAAGAATGCCCTAGAACTACAATATGCAACTTTTCGCCTTGAGGCGGGAACAGTATAGTTAGTCCTGCCCTCTTTCTCATCAGTTGGTCAAATTCATGCCCCTGTACTATTCATCATGATGAGTTGTCTACCTTGAAACAGCACGAAGCCCGAGGGTGAGGTAACCAACAGCTGCAAAGCCAACACAGGCTGTAGTGTAGCAGACGGCAAGTGCAGCCAATCCAAAAAGAACATTTGATGATGTTCATTGTGGTTTTGGTCTTGTATGCCTCATATTTAGTTTTGCAGTTCTGTTTGGTAGTATTTTTCCTCTAGTGGTGTTGGCATTCCTTTTAATGTGAAAAGCGGCAACATCAAGTGTTTAATTTGGAAGAAAAGGACTACTTTCTATTTCTCATTGTCATTTTTCTCCTTTTTTACCTCTCCTTTTTACCTGTAAGTAGTTCGAAAAAAAACCTCCTGATTATTTTGTATGCTTTTGATTAGGTGTGTAACTGCTTGTTCAGATTAAACACGCTGTGCTTACATTCAAGTGTGTTATATTATTTATATATGTACATGCATGAACAGTCAACAATGGCCAGTTACACCATCTTTGAATTCAAACAGTTTGTCATTGTCAACAGAGAAAATAATTGAGACAGGGAGGTCAACTAATTTATTTGTGCACTTTGAAGGAAATGCTAGTCAGCTTTTAAATTGTTACTACACAGCAGATTGTTGTAGACCCATGATAGCTTTCCCTTTTCACCCTGTTACAATGCTTTCTTCAGTTTTGTTGAAATGAACATTGCAAAGGATGAGGAAACTCTAAATCTTTCATGGCAGAAAAGCATTGTTACATCCAACATTACTGCCTGGCATGGTCCGTTGCACTTGTGACCACCCTCAACAGTGATGTCCGGCACACTCTTCCACAATGAATCACTTCTGGGTGTGAAATGACATTTGGTGTAAGTTCATGGCAGTGGAAGCAGGATAGTCGGCCTGTGTTTCATTACTTTTGTAATTTAGAAAACACTGCTTTCACCATGGGAACTGAAAAACAGAGTACAGTGGATAATGTGACAAAGGAAAGGGCCAAAGACTCCCTTCCTTGGAACATTTTGTGTGTGTCAATGCCATAAAGTTGCATACAGTACCTCCTCTTGGGTTCATGCATTTCTCCAGTGGGGAGTCATTCACTTACAGATATCGAGTGATCCTGGCTGGCTTACTTGGCAGTCCAACAAAACTCTTTCACTTTCAGTAATACTGACTGGTAGCATATCCTTAGCAGTCCGTGAAAAGTTAATAACATGATGTAAAACCAAAATCCCACTGTCAGTTTTGTGTCAGAATGGTATACCAGCAAGCCTTTATTTAACATGAAAAACATTTTTTTGCTTTCTTTTAAATGGGCTTTACAAGGATGTTTTAAACCAAAACTCTAAAATGTCATATATATATATATATATAATTCAAATTGCAATTAGTTATTTTTTCAAATTGTTCAGCCCTAATGCCAGGTATGTGGTGTTGCAGTGTAAACTCAACACAGTCCTGAGTAACTCTACAGCTATGCTTTCATTAATGAGCAACCTGGCATTAATAAGCAGCTATCTCACACGGTGTCACATGCCTTGTACTTCAATAGAGTTGCATACCTTTGGACTTGGATAATTATAAGAGAGCAGGTTTGAATTGGGCTCTGACAGTGTCTCTGCTCAGTGAGGAAGATCAGGGAGAGGAGAAGTGAATATTGGTTTTATAAGAGGTTAATTTGTAAAGTAAAAAAATTGCTGTAATTACTGTAAATAAAAAAAAATTTAAAAAAATTTAAAAAAAGGATCCAGTGTAAGCTGATGATGAAAGCCAACTGCGGACCATTAAACTCACCGGAATATAATTTTTATTTTCTGTTGCCTGTGAACTCTCTCTCCTTTTGTGCAACAGTTTGTGGTTAGCATTGTTGCAATATGGTGTGATTGTGTTCCTTTCCAAACACTTCCAGGCCTGCTAAATGACTGGCAGATGCTCTGTTGACCAAACTAGCTTCAGCCGTTCAGCTGAATTGACCTATGGCATCTGCTTTCTCCGCCAAAGTCTCAAATTTGATCAAACATAATGAACAGCAGATTTGATGCAGCACGTCCCCACAGCACTTGTTCGCAAGCCAAGATTGGTCGGCCGTTGTGCCCAGATGATATTTGGAAGTTTGGCAACATAATTGAGATTTTTTTTTCTTTTGTAGCGTCGCTGCACAGTTTGAAAAAAAAAAATTGAACCATTTTACTCAGCATGTTTTTGATCAGTGACACACATGCACAATATCAAACCTGATGACAGCAACAAACTGAAGGCATTTTGTTTTTTCAATTTTGTTTGTCTGTGCTTTGCTTATGACTTAGCATGGCCATAGAAGGTAATTTGCAAGTGCTATTAAATGATATGTTGACATGTGACAGACAACCCAAATGGGTTGGAGTAAAAATTAAAAAAAAGTCTTTTTAATTCTGTCTAATCCAAAATCTACCTAATTTGCATAGTAAACACGGTACTACTGATTAATCCTTTTTCATTTTGGCTTATTATTCAAGACCTTAACCTGCTATAGACACCTCAATTACAAAAGCTTTGGTACTCATCACTTTTATGATTGCAGGTGAGATTTAATTAGAAATCACGTGAAGATAGTTTGAATCACAATCAATCCCAACTCAAAAGGGAGTCAGGTGACATGTTTTTCAGCACTGATGGTGAAGAAGAAAACACGCTTTTCAATTTCACCGAACACAATTTGAATCTATGTCTGTGAAGCCGTTCATGTCGCTCATTACTTCAGCTGTGATTAAACTTAACCACTTCACCTGTGCACACTGGCATCAGCCCAGCATGTGTTCATATTGAATATGATGAGAGAAAAATGTAATGAGTGGAGTGACGCGAAGGCGAAAAGAGAGAAACGTGCAAAAGATGGATTGATAGAAAGGCTAAGAGGCGGAGCTGGAGAGCACAATGTGTGCGAGGGGAAACCGAGACGGCGCAAAAGGTGACTGGGGGAGGCAGTCATCAAAATGCTAATGTTGTATGGGATATTTACTGCAGAGTGTTAATGCAGTTTAAAACAGGCTCTTTGTCCTGCAGCCCATCACCAAGCCCCTGTTGGGCCCTAATAAATCAGCCATTAAAAGCTGATGTGACCTGAATAGCACTCCATACAGCGGCAGTCGGGCTCTATCAACAGTGTGGGAACCAGACAACAGCTGAAAAATTTATGAAGATGCCACTTCATAATGGTCGACCCAGAAGAGACGGAAATATAGATATGTGTGATTTGTGTGTGATGCGACTATGACAAACTAACACTTCTGGCATTGAAAAGTAATTATTTTCTGTAGTTTTCTATGTCCTGGATGTGCATAGGCTTGTTAATGGTGACTTAGTCATGTTGGCAGACATTAAAAGTTCCTCCTGCTGGACTTTTTAATTACGTCCCCTGTCACCTATTTTGAAAAAATAAGTGTTGCCATGTTTAACTGACGCAAGACCATCCCGTTCTTTCTCCTGACCTGCGTCTTCTCTCTGTTTCCTCACAGGGACGGAACATGGTTTTATTATCTGGGATGTGATACGCAGGATTTGCGAGGAGAACACTCAAGAATCCCATTCCTTCTCACACCAAGGTACTGTACAATTTCATCACTGTTTCTGACGGCATCAGACCTGACAGATCGAGCTGAAAATATCTCATTACTTGTCATGAATACGGCAATAGATCCCAGATTAAGTACACAAGCAGCTCCCCCACCAACACAGCGCAGTAATGAAGAACATTCATGTGGGCCAATTGGGCTTGTTCTATTGTGTGCAATAGGATGTTTATGAAAATGATTCATGAATAGGTACTCATCTTCATATGCAAATCTGTGGGACATCACTGGTAAGGCTTTCATTTATGCCGCCAGCGACAAGGAGGGCTTTTTTGGTCGGTAACCATATGCATCTACCGAGCGTGTTTGGATTTCATTCCCTGATGCAAATGATGTTTTCGGTGTAATCATGCAAAAGCGCAGCTGGCTTCTATTTCTCCACGCCTCTAGCCTCTTGCTCCTTGTAACCCCCCCGCACTCCTTAACCACCAAAATCTTCACGCACCGGGCTCTTTCTCCTCTCCCTGTCTGTTTGTCATTGTTGTCTTCTACAACCCTGTGTTTGCTCTCTGCTTCTCGTACTTATCTTCTTCCCCCTTTCCTCGCTCACTTGTCATGCCAGCTAAAGCCCTCCCCTCCTCATCCCGTCGATATGTGCGCACACACACACACACACACACACACAGACTTCCCTCTACCACCACCACCACCAACCCTCTCCATACTTAATGGAGCCACTAGCCTTGGTACCTCCTGTGGTGAGCCTGGATTGAATTCAATTAGAGAGATTGTTTGCCCACCAGAGTTTACTGGTGGGCAAACAACACACACACCTACACACACAAACATACCCTGCTACATCCATCTAACCCATTTCCCCTTCACCCAACTCAGTGCAGCCACTCATTTCCTCTTTCACGAACAACTTCCGTCTGGCAGTTCATATTTTTTTGTGCAGACATTGTTTACATTGCTTTTCTTGCCCTTGTTGATATTTTTATGCTATTTTACAAGTTGTTTAAGTTGTGGGAGAATGTGTCATATCACCTTTTTCACCAAGGCTTCAGGGGCTCATATTCTCCATATGACTGTTTCATGAGAGTTGATGAGATGGGAGATTTCAGAGGAGAATAATTGGGAACTGCATTTGAGCTTGATCCCAGCAACTACGCACACATTCCAGGATAATCCCACTTTTAGAATTAATTTGCCAGTTCGCCAGCATATCCGACACAAAAGAAAGGACAGTGAATGTTGCTGACATAGGAGGAATGGTCACATTAGCTGCAAGGTGAAAATAGAATTGTGCTGTCATTTGAATAACATTGAGAGCAGCAGGCGGTAGTTATGCCTGGTGCTGGCTTTTTAGATATGAAGCGTAAATCTGGTACAGACATAATGGCCTCGCTCCCTGTTCTGTGTAGAAACACATTTCAACCACTTGTCCTGCAACCCGCTGCTTTCCTCCAGATGTCACGCTGTGTGACCATGTACTGGTGCTTCTCAGAAATCAGATACTGTATTAGTGCTGAAAGATGTCAAATGAATTAAAAGCTGGGGATCGCTGTGACGATAAATATCCTAATACACCCCGACGTGGAATTACAACCTTGATTTGATGCACCTTCTTTTGCCTAATTTGTGGTCACTTTGGATTACGTCTAATCTACTTCAGGGAGATCTGTTTTGGGGCTACGGAAGGCAAAAACCCTGCTTGATTTACAGGCACAATATTTTGTAATGATTCTATGTATTACAATGTTAAGCAGTGAGAGATTTTTGGAATTAAGACGTGAAGGATATTATTCAGGCAATATCTTTAGTTTAGATTATCTAGAATCCTGTTCAAATATAAAACTTCTTCAGCCTTTATAGAGAGTGTGAACCTCTGCACCCTCCTGCGATGCTTTGCATACCCAACATGGTTGCCCATAGCATCAGCCATTCAAGTTAGTTTGACCATAATGGCCTGTGATGACATAAGCCCTGCCATGCTTTGGTTCTGTTATCTTAAAGCCCTGCGATTTGTTTTCATAGTGTGATCTTTCCCGGACTTCTCGAAACGATGCAAAACAGGTCGTTTGAATGGGAAGGGAGTAAAATCCTTTTGGCCGATGTCGGCAGTTTTCTTGAATTTGAATCCTGTCCAGAGGTAGTTGACTTTTCACGTTTTTGTTGTTGTGTCCTGTTACTTGGGCAACTACAGTCAGCACCAAAGCAGCCTGACTCAAGGATACCGGGAAGAGCATCAGAACCTTCTAAATGACCGAATTATTTCAAAGGCACACGTTGCTTGATGTAGTGCTTGGCTGATAATGACACATTTGTTGACCCTCCGTGCAAATTGCTATTGTCTTGACAACAGCAACCTGCTGGACATGTTTGTGGTCATTTTGTCCCAACAGGCGGAGAGCTCATGTGTGAACACTCCTGCAGCTGCATGAAAATGCCACTTAGTCAGCTCATCTTCACTCATATACTCAAAAACTGGGATTGAAAATCATGCAAAATATAATGTATTTATGTGCCAAATTAGCTGAGTATTGTAGATTTTAACAAAACAAATGTGCTTACATGAATTAATGTGTTCATAGAGTCATTAAGGAGTAGTATTATTTAGGCCATGTGTGTATGGCTGCCTCTTTTTGAATAAATTAAAGGCAGGTTCATACAACAGTACACCGCACAAGGACATTTATTTCCTTTTGTTAGAGCTACTGTTTTGTTCAGCTGTAACCTTAATTATTCACAGTGTTGTTGAGTTCTTCAGGAGATATATTTATCTGTGTGTGTGGTGGTCATGCTTGATCAGCATGTGTGTGTGTGAGTCAGCTGGCGTGTTTATACTTAAAGTAAATGTGCATGTGCTTCTGCTTAATGTGGTGTGTGCTGAGAAATTGTGCATGTCCACCCACTCCACCTCTTCCAATACAATATTCATGTCTTCAGTGGCCCTTCACCGCTCTCTTGAACTGCATTATCATGATAAAAGCGTGATTTTTTTTTTTTTTTCCCCCCACTGTGATTTCTGAGTGCATCCATGCATATTTCAATCCTGCAAATTGTTTATCTCACAAAGGACTATTAATGTACCTAATAGTGCTAAGAGGGTTTTCACACATTCACACAACTGTAAAAATCAATAGTTAATATAGTTAATTTAAAAGTTAAGAGGTTAAAGGAAAAAGTCAACATTTTGGGAAGTAAGCCTATTTTATTTTATTTTCTTTGCCAAGAGTTAGAAGAGAACAATTCTCTTGTGTGCCCATTCTGTATGAAGCTACAGCCAGCAGCCAGTTAGCCTAGCTTAGCATAGAGACCGGAAACAGGGGGAAACAGCTAGCCTGGCTCTGTCCAAATAGAACAAAATCTACCTACCAGCACCTCTAAAGTTCAATAATTATACACACGGATTTTGTTAGCTTTGGACAGAGCCATGCTAAGCTAAACTAACTGACTATAGCTTCATATTTAACGGGCAGGTGTGAACGTGGTGGAACTACTCATCTAAAAATGTTGAACTATTCCTCTAACATTGGTCTAGTGGAGCAATTTCTGGAAAAATACACTTTTGTAACAACTTGTAGTTTTTCTCTATCCCAGTCTGTCTCTCTCTCTCACACACACACAAACCCACATTGTTATTGCCTGACACAGCCCACCTCCTCAGTCCCAGGGGGCTGTGCAGGTGAACGTTTCACTTGTATTGATTGGTAGAGGTAAGAGTCCCTTCGACAATGCCCCACCCCCCACCACCACCACCCCCAAGTCTGACAAAGAGAATGGTAAATTTGGATGGAGCTATTCCGGTATGAGAAGGGGTTACTGGGATGTTGGCACAAGTGTCTTGTCATGTGCCCGGGTGCTCTCCTGATACCTGCCCTGACAGTTTGGGTGTCTTAATAAAACAACACCCTTGGCAGCGAACTCACAGAGCAGCTCAGTGGTCTCTCTCCATCATCTTCTGCCAACTCCTCCTCCTCCTTCTCTTCCCACTGTGTCTTTCAGTTGCCCCCCCCAACCGTGACCATTTATGCTAATGTAAGGGAACAGGACGATTTGTTGATGACGATTAGATTCAAGCTGCTGCTTGCACCTCTGGGGCTGCGCTGATATCATCTGATATGACGGAAGAATCCAAAGCAGCAATGGCCCTAATTTGAAAGACGCTGATGTTATTTGAGCTCCGAGGCATTGGGTTAGAGATATGGTAAGTGGATACTGAAGTCAGCCTTTGCAGTCACATGCTGGATTTAGTGGAAGCTGTTGAAATGTATCTAGTCCAGAGAGATGTCCACTAACTTGAAGAGTTTTTCCTCTTTGGTTTTTGTAACACTGAGTCTCCCATGAACTTCGGCTGCACCCTGTCCAAAGCTTCAGCTCCAGCAAGGTGTGCTGTAATCAGCCCTGTTTGATGTGTAGAGGCAGCAGGCTTTACGGAGGAGCCAAGATCTCTTAGGACATTAAGGGGAGAGGAGAGGGAGGAGAGGAAGAGATTACTGCTGGTCTTTTTATAGAGGATCACTCCATCTTGTCCTTTTTAGCTCACTCATTAGTTCTCGCTTCCCCCCGGAGGGTGATTCTCTCTTTCCGTCTCTCACCAAGACTGATGCCACTTCCCTCACTTTGGCGAGGAACCTGTCTGGCTATCAGTTAACCAAATATGATTCCCAAGCCTTTCTGTCATTATCAAGTCAGAGTCAGAAGGCGCTTGTGTGGTCAGAGCTACTCCCGTTCTGGCAGGTGAGAGGAAAAGGGAGACAGATGAATAATGATTACACGCGCTTTCTTTTGTTGGCAGTGGAGGCTGTGGAGCCCATGACATGCCTTTTCTTCATTTTCTACCCCCTATTCCCTCCATTTCCTCCCTCCCTTTGGCTAGTGCCTGTGAAATCAGACATCCCTCTGTGCCCGTCAAAAAATAACCAACACTCTGCAACTGGCTGTCAGGGGAGTTCACCGCCTTACAACCTGCGTACACGCTGAGGCAATCAGAAGTTGTCAAATGTGAAGTGTCATCTGCTATGACTGAGAGTGTGCTCTGTGTTTGCCTGTCCAACGTCAGAGCTTTGGCTACAGTGTAGGTGTACTAATGGCCTCTTTATCAACAGGGATCATTAAATAATGTCCTGCGACGGCATATTTGGCAGCAAAATTGTTGTTTAGCACAGGAAAATGGAGACACAGATGGATAATAGGAGCTTGTTGTCACTGCCAGCCTACTAGCCAAGCCAGTTGTGTGGTGGAGCGCTTTCATACACTTTCATGACCTCTTATGATTATACATAATTTTCAAGTACACCGACCGCTGTTCCTTTTCACATATTCCCAAGTGATTTATGAAAATGTAATTTACATATTTGTTCTCCATATGCATGGCCGGCTCCTTAGCCCCTCCTGAGGGGAAGCGCCTGTCTTGTAAAAACACAACCAGAAGAAATTATTGATTTGCATCTGTTTATCTGGGATGAAGCAGAGCACCTCCCTGCTGTCAGCCCTGCGGCCTGCGTGCGAGGATCCCAAAGGTGCCATCATACCCGTCTGTCCTTTTTACTGTGGCTCTAAAACGTGGACAGGGGCTGCAATCTGTTTCCGCCCTCCCTTGAATTTTATTTACAGCCCCAGCTTGGCAATAAAGGCCAAAATTTATGACTTACTTTTTAATTAGAAATAATGTCTTGTAGAGTTTAAGTGATGGATGGTTTAATCAATATATAGACTGCGGCTGGCCTTATGATGAACGTTGCTATTGACAGCGTGCAGAGTAGCCTAACTTAACACTTTGTCTTTCAAAGAAATTTGTAGTGTTTTGTTTGGTGATGAAACTGTACACTGCCCCTTTCCATTTCCATTTTACTGTCTATTGCTACTCTGTCAACACTTTTTCTCAACAGGCAATGTTTTCTCCAGAATGAATCAACCTCCTCTGTCACACTGTATTTAGGCAATTATTTTACTTCAGCGAAACCACATTGTGTTGTGTGCCACATTTGCTCAGGTTTAAATAAGTGTTGAAGGTGGGCTCTCGTGAATGGAATCTGACAAGCTGTGAGGAATGCAGTTCTCGATTGGGTAGAGTTTCTTTAAATGGGTAAAGCAATTTTTTTTTCTCAGGTTCAGAGAAAAGAGAGAGCAGGAAGGATTTTCAAGTAGGATAATTAAATAGGAATCAAGTCAATGGGATTTGTTTCCTGGTGCTGTGGATGATTGCGTAATATACACTGGGGATGGAATTATGGTACTTGACAACTGAAGTTCAATTTTGTCACTTGTGGCTTATAGTGAAGTGCCCAAACAGGGCTGTGCCGAGCTCGGTGTAGCTTCTCATTTACCAGACAATTCCAAACACCGGTCAGACATTGGAACAGTGTTTTAATTCTCTGTCACTACATGAAAAAATGGCATTCTGTCGCAGACTAATTTAAGTGCAAGAAATGTAGGGCTGTTTCTGGGCAAATGTTGTTATGCGTGAAATGAGCTATAGGACTACAAATATCGCTTATATCTTTGATTAGCTGATCGATCATTTAGTCTATAAAACGTCTGAAAATAGTAAAACTTAACTACAAATTTCTTAAATTAAACACTCTGGCTTTAACTTTAGACATTGGGGAATGAATATGAAATCTTATCTAGTCTAATCTATTCTTTCGTACAAGTGGTTTCAAAAGCCTATTACATAGTAATGGTAAATATATTACACAGGCTCAAGTCAAAGTTAATAAAGTTAATATTTAGAAATTCTAAGAAACAAAGACAAGGTGAATCACATTTAGGCCATAGAATGTGTGTCCTTCCTTCACTGTCACAAAGTAATAGTTGCAACGTGACTCTTGCTGCTACCATCCAGTCTACCTACCTCAAAGAGAACACTATAGTATAATCCTTATGCAACACACAGACTAACACACACCAACATAATATCACCTGTCCTCTAAGACCAACCACAATGCCTTTCTTTCTCATTGATTAGTGTTGCATTCACTGCCCAGGGCAGGCAGAGGCCTTGATAATGACTTTATGCTCTGTTTTCATGGTCCCTGGAGTAGAATAATCAGGAATGACATGGATCCCATGCTATGTAGCTTGACTTGTCCCTCTGGTCAATGGTTAACTGTTCTGCGGCAATTCAAAGCATCCAGGCTCTGTCGCAACTGACCGCTCTCCTGTAGATCTTGACCTGGGTACGTTTTCTTCACCCCCCTCAGCCTCATTTCCACTCATTTCTCCATTCCTTCATTCTGCTGGCATGTCGGGGCTTATCTGCCTCTTTTGTGCAACATAAGCTTGTAGATAAGCAGTATATTGGGCCGGGTTACTCATGTCTGTCTTGTTCATTCATCAGAATCCTCTAATTCCCCCCAGAAACCTATTTCCCAGACTGCAGGTGGCCCATGTTGTAACACGGAGGGCATCTCTGATGTTTCCAAAGCAAACATAGACATTTAGTCACTGCTGCTGCTTTTGTATTCCCTACGAGTGCCGGTAATACCCCAATATGTATGTGCACTGCGAGTGTACACATGACTAATCTCAGAGACAGTGTAAAAACATGCCAATGATAGGTACACAGCTTTAGCCGAGATTAACCATGAATTTGGGAATTATTCATTTGTTTGCCCCCGTCTTTTATTCCTGGTTGACAGATGGGTGGCACATACAAAACCCTACCGGGATCTTTAACAGTGGTTACCCATAAGCCCCAAAGTCCACATGTGTTTCCAGTTGTCCTGTATCTTGAAAATGCGTCACCTCCAGTGAGCTTTAGGTTGTCTTTCTCAAAGCATGACCCAGTTCTTGCAATTCCATGACACATGGTACAGTAACTATGTTAGAGGAGGGTTTACTGGGAATGAGCGTTTACAAACCTGAGTAAGAGAAATACCCTGAGACTCCAACTGGTCCTGTTCGCCGGTCAGGGTCACTGTCGACCATGATCTCTGTTCTGGGCAGTTAATTAGGAATTAAAACATGGCATGACCCTCAGGATGTTCTCCATGGTTAGAATAATGAACACCTGGAAATGGCAAGAGCAGGGGGAAAAAAATCATTTTGGCTTGTGCACAAGTCATTCCATTAAGACTTTTGAACTCCTGTGGCCTTTTTATAATTACACACCAGCATTTTTTTCTCCATTTCTTCCCAGTCTTTCTACATGAAAGTATTTTTTTCATTCATTTTGAATGATTTAAGGGCATGAGGTAGTGTTCTCTAGCTGGATAAATTGGATTTCTATTTGTCATGTGATCTATGGTATAATACAGTTAGAGATACACTGAAAACTATTAAGCACAGATTAGAATTAATGCAATCCTACCCAGTGCCAATGAAATCCTTTGCAAACCTATTTAACTCTCTTCACTCTTTACATTAATTTGATTGTTGTATTTTGATAATTTGATTCTTTCAGGTTCGCCTGATTGTTTAGCACCATTCCTTAATTTTATTACGCAGTTCATCAAGTAGCCTATTGAAAGAAATGCACAGTTATATATTGTTTGCTGTAGACAATGAAAAAGCCTTTCTTGTTGGCCGCATTTCATTGTCACACAGTTATTTCAAATATCTATCTGTAGCAGAAATAAAGTCAAAGTAAATATACAATTCGAGAAAAGTATGAGTGGAGATAATGCAAGTAAAGGAAAAGAAAATATATATTGCAGGAATACACTCTGTTTATGATGTTTGGGGAGTTTTGAGCATAGCCTAACTGTAAATTCCTAGTGAAATCTGTGCTGCCTGCTATATCTAGTATTCCATTTGTATCGTCAAAACAAAAACTGTCTCGGTGCTGTTTGTGTATTCAGAGATGAATGCAGCACAGGTGGAGCGTGGGTTCCACAGCTAAAAATACAGACCCTAAAAATTACATATACATGCTCTATTTAAAAAAAAAAAAAATAAAAAAAAAAAATCCAATTTAACCTATAATTCTCATATTGCTTTTCTGGTGCAGCTGGTGTGTTCATGCGGGGCGACAGCGATTTTAACATTCTCCCTGTGTATGAGGCCCAGTTTCACTCCCGTCTGCCATATCATAATCATTTGGCCCGATGCCTTGATTCGAATTGGTGAACTGTTACACCCTGAGTAGGTAGAGTATGATACATCTGCTCACAGGCCACATTATTTTATCAACTGCGTTTGCAGGTCACAGTGCTGTGCAGAGGGTGGTGTTTTTCCCCCCTCTGTCTGTGCTGGCAGTGAGTACGCCCCAGTACACACAGTCCCTAGATGCAGTCTGGCAGGCCTAGTGAATCATCTTCCCGTCACAGGTGGGGGAAATACAACAGCAGGATTGGCAGTCCAAAGGTGGCGTCTGGCCCACTGTTGAGTGAGGTGTTTGGCTTGCTTCCGCTGGAAATGTGGATATGTCATGTTTTTTCATGCAGGAGAAGGAAAGTAGTCGTGCAAGTTTTTAAGAGCAAACAGTAAACCAGTGATATTGTAGATTTGAAAGAAAAATGTTTTTAAGATTGTACTCCAATTTAAAAAATATATGTAGCATCAGTATACCTGTCTGCATATGTGTTGGTGTGAATCTTAGCCCTGCTTGTTTGTTTCTGCGTTTGCACTTCCATTTCTGTCAGTGTGGGTGTGCTTCTCTCGCACTCTTCGCGTATGTTTGAGAGGCCGTTTCATCTGAGCTCTTGTAGGAAGGTGGTTGCGAGGGCCGCTGATCAAAGGCAGAATCCTCAGGGCCAACAAGGGCCCAGCGCGAGCAGCAGATGTTTCTCGCCTCTGTTAGCGCCTCAGTTAGAGCTATCCTTATTTAACCAGCTCCGGCTAATGGCTCTCGCTGGTGTCGAATACACCGGATCACTTTTCTTGTCTTTTGTGTGTGCAACATGGGACAGAGCGCGAAGCGCC
The DNA here is from genome assembly GCA_002120245.1 of Maccullochella peelii. Taxonomy (NCBI): domain Eukaryota; kingdom Metazoa; phylum Chordata; class Actinopteri; order Centrarchiformes; family Percichthyidae; genus Maccullochella; species Maccullochella peelii. Next base: position 48,875 of record LKNJ01001004.1, read on the forward strand.
AGGGATATCTTGTTCCTCTGTGACGCTCTCAATGTGCTCCTCTGTGGATTTCTGGCCAGAAAAAATCCTTTTCATAGTAATTGGGTGTGAATGAAACACTTGCGCTTGCCTATTGTCTGCAGTATAGTCTTGCATTCAGGCCAGTGGTTAAACAAGCCAAGAGAGAAGGCAGAAAACGATAGAGGAAAAACTGGGTGGGAGGGGGGTTGTAGGAAATGTAGTGCAAAGTGAAAGGGAAGAAAAGACACTGCTAGAAAAAGCACAGTGTGTGCGGGGATAAAAAGTGGATATTGTAACTTTCAGAAAATGAGGGAAGTTAATAAAATATTAAGTGCAAAAGCAAGGAAGAAGAAGCACTCTTCACGAACAGCTAGGCAACAGAAATGGTTTGCAGTTTGTGAGAATAAAGACAATTAAAACTAGGGACTGGAATACAAAGTGGACAAGCACGTTGATTTAACATAAAGAGCCAGCTTAGAACCAGGTTCTTCATATGGCATGCAGGAGATTGATTGAGAGATTCGGTGGGCCTAATTGTGCTGTACCATCTGCCCAAGTTACAGAACCTGCCAGGCATGTGACAGTTTCCAACAGGCTCACTGACGAGCAGATGTGTGCAGCAGTGTGTGTGTGTGTGCGCGCGCGCGTGTGTGTATTTAGGCACGTCAGTCTCTCTTTACTTTGTGACTCTTTATCACATCTTTTTTTTTTTTTTTTTTTTAGGGAATTAAGACAAGAATTCCTGTCTTGAATTACAGAGAAGTACAGTGACAAATGCACATTGGGAAAGTTTTTTTTTTTACATCACTAAATGTCCCGTTGTGTGGCTATTTCTTGTGTATTTTATTATTTGTAGGATTTATCAGTGATGTTGGAGTGTCAGTATTGCTATTGCTATAACAGCCTGACAAACGTCATACACAGAATGAATTTCCATAAATCAATCAAGCATTTCCCTTCCTCACTTCCACAATGAAACAGATCTCCAGTGGGATTAAACAAAGGAAACTAACAAATTGCTCTACACAAAACATGCATACTAATTCATCCAGTAAATTAATTTGGTATTCAATGAGGTGGCCGATGAGGGAATGTTTTCTAACCAAAAGTACAGTCATTATATGTATTAACAAGGCACCTACCAAAAACCCACTGGAAAAAGTTTACCTATTCAATTTTTATTTTTTTGTAGAGGCCAACACCCCCAATACATGTACAAACCTGCCCATTCCCAAATGGACAATATAGCTTGTTGTACTGAAACATCCAACTCCAATCTCAATACAATCAGACACTAGAGTATACAACAGACAAAAGGAAGCTACAGTATACTACTCTCTACTTATGGACTGCCATAAGCCCATAGGCTATCAATACAAAAAAGTGATAGGATTCACCAGAAATTGGACACCTTTGTCTTGCCAAAGGGGGGGGACACCGGATTAGCAAATAAGGTAATTGCATTTGCATATCAAATCACCAACAACTATCCTTCTGCTGCTTTGTCCATGCCAGGGGTTTGATTTGGCTTTAGTAACTCCTCGTACTCTGCCTGATTGAAGAACCTTTTAACCATCAAAGTGTCTTATATCATTAGTATTATTACAGTAATTAATTCATTATGAAGGCATTCATCTACAAATTGTTTTGGCTTCTTTTATCTATATAAAAATGGACATATTTCAGTGTTCATTTCGTTAAATGGCTCTTGGCTATTGAAAAATACAATTTCCAAGGTTCCCATTCATTGCTACTTATAAAATCCAGCTGAACTCTGTTGTTCCCAGTGTGAACATTTAACAACCTTATTCATTGAGTTATCAACCCGCAGTTTCTCCACCAATTTTTTAAATTTATTTTTTTTACATGGAATCCTTGTAAATGTCCAACAGCGATCCAAACCACTAAACATGACAATAAAGTAATGGACTATTAATTTGCATGGCAGGCTAGGGATTCCTCTGGTGTAAATCCTACAGATGATGTTAACAATATGACACCGAGAGCAGCTGTGGTTTAACATGTTGAAAGAGTCAGGCTGTTGAACTGCAGAACAGTTTACATTTGAGGAACATCAAATATATAAAAAAAAATGAATCAAAAGTTTTGTCCACTGTTATATTTTTGTCTTTCATTACGCTCTGCAACCCTGTCTCCTTTCCTTGATTTGGCCACAGATGACAGGGGACGTTGGCATGTGTTTCATATTCTGCATACTCATATCCCCTAAGTCCCTCTCGTAATTATTATTCAGTAGATGCACTGTTTGGCACAAGGACAAAAGTTTGCATAATTTATGCAAGGCCATCATCAATTTCTGAAAAATGGCCCCGGCTTTTTCTTGTGCTTTTAGCTAAATAGATGCACTTCAGCCTGGACATAAAACGACTGCAAGGAACAGAGAGAACTTTATTTATATCTTTACCTAAACTTTGAACCAATGCAGACTTCAGAGAGTATATTAGGGTTGCTATGTCCAGCTGAAATAAATGTGTTTTACTTGTTCTCCTGAGCCTGCGATGCGCTCCCATTGGGATAATGCTACTACTGTATATGAAAAATGTAAAAATAATACTTTGTAAGGTATCTTCTCTGCCTCCTCAGGAAGTCAGCTTCTGAGATAAAGTATTTGGAGATGAGCTGGGTATCATAACGTACAGCACACTTCCTCTGGATGTGTCCCTGAGGGCTCTCACCTGAAGACTTGGAGTTATTTCCAGCAATATCACTCCAGGAAGATGTCCTCTGAGACAAAGAAACTTTGTTATTTCACATCCCAAGAGAAAGCGCTCTATATTTACTTTAATGAAGAAGGGGGCGGTGTAAATAAACTCCCTTTGCTGTGAACCTCTCCTCTTGTCCGTACATCCCACTTTCCATCCCATTCTCCCTAATCCTGCTTGTAAATGTTTTTCCGCTGCATTTTCCACTGGTTTGAATTTCAATAGTCTATGGCTTGGACATTGTAATCCGTCTGTGTTGCCAGACCATGGAAGAGATGTTGGATGTACTTTTCCTGGCTCTTTTGTTTGATGTCCTATAAAGACGGAACATTGGCATTTGTCCTTTAATTTCTAAATAGGCTATGTTTAGTGGACTGGAGACCATTATCCAGAATTCTGGAGGTAAATGGCAAGATTGAATGTTCTTTCAGTCTCCGGTGATTGAGTATGAAAAGGAATATAAAATGGTATGTTTTCTCTGTTCGCTCCTTAAATCTGCTACATGGAATTCCTAGGTACTTACTAAAAGAGAAAAATGTGATTATGTTATTATAATTTCTTTATATGGACATATTTTAAGATAGCTTTTTGAATCTATTTTCTAATTATAAAAATGGTTGTTATATAAGCTGTATTTGGATTAAACCAAATCTTTAAAGGATCATTAATTCTCATCATATTTGACAGATTTAATCAATCTTGCTGGCTAAACCATACCAACTAATAATTTTTATTTATAAAATCTAAAGATGCATGATATTATTTATGTTGTCGCTGCACAGTCATTTCAGTGATGATTTCGAGACACGTTAAATGGGCTATGTTTCCATGCAGACTGAGCTCATCAGATCATATTACTTTTCTCTCCACACAGACTTAGCATTTCCATTTAAACCTGCTGTTTGCATCTGCGGGACCAATCAATAACCCAGCAGAGTGTGTGATTTGCATGGTAACTTGTGGAAATGGCAAAAAAAAAAAAAAAAGTATAGCTATGGAGGGAAGTTCCTGTGCTACAGACCCTTAAATGTTGCTTGACAGCACTTTGTCCTTTTGACCTTGAAAAAGATCTGTTTGGGGAGAATAAATAAAAGAAAAATTCAGTGACTTTGACTGTGCTTAATGGCCATTTGACTCTGTGCAGAAAAAACAAGGGCAACGATGCAGAAATATTTTGAAAATGGCTTACTAGTAGTGTTCTTGCCCAGTCTCTCATTTTTTTTCTCTGAAGGAAAACAGATCGGTGTGCTCCACTTGGTTAGGGGACCCTCGGGATATATTACTTGTCCGTGACAAGAAGTTCCAAATCCAGGATTTTTGCCAAGATTTCAGGATGCCAGACAAATGCATCAGATGCGTCTCACTTCATAACCTGACCTCCAGAGCTGCGGAATTTGAATACATACATATTAACAAAGAATAATATTTGGTCATGGACGGACTTGTCTGATATCCCACTTACTCTGTGCCATCTATTGTGTTGTCAGATTTGAGCCTGACCATTTATTATTACAGCTTGTAAGAACTGGTGTGGAGACAGTGATGGAGGATGCGGAATTCTCAACTGTATTTCTTAGTGAGTTTCACTTCATGATAAACAATAATAATTGATTGAGCAATACAACCTTCATATAGCGTACAAAGCAGGAATGAGCCAACATTTGTAACCTTTGCTGACATTTTTAGGAGGAAGGAACTTTAAGAAAGCAATAACATGAGGAGACTTTTCTGCCTTTTTCGTCAGCTACCAGAGACAGCTTGAGTTTATCCTTTTGTCCATCAGTTTACAGGCAACACTGCTGAAAGTGGATATGAAGCCATATGGCACTCTGAACTCTCAAACTACAGTCTCTTAAGTGCTTCATTTTTCACACTTGCATGAGGTCCGTTGTATTTATAATTCATTTAGTGGAAGGGCAAGCTTCACGCGGTAGACAGGACATTATATGCATATTTAAACAATTTAACACCCACAAACTGCGACGCCTTGTCTCTGCTAATACACTACAATGTTTTCATTTTTTTCCTAGCTGTTTGAAGATGTGACCCAAGATTTGTTGCCCTATTAGAAAGCAATAACGGATAAATTGCTTTGCAGAAGTATAATAAAGGAGCGCTGTGAAAGACTGCGGGCGCCAAATAATTTCATTTTCAATCGTTCAAATATGACACATTAAAATTTAAAAGACAGTGTATTTTTTTTCTTGACCTGCAGGGTGGAAGGTGCTGTGTTTATTTGGTTGGGAATATCATATGCAAGTCTGACTCACAGCTTAGACATTATCAGTCAGTACATTTGTACTGAGTTGAGGTATGCGCTTAACACTTGTTTCTTGTCATGCACAAGCTCTGAATAAACACAGATGTGCATTCATACTTATCACACTCTATTTAGCATGAAACGTGAGTATCAGACCTCGGCTTAATAACTGTGCTCTGGTGTTTAATGTGCAGGTCACGCTGTCGACATGGTGGGATGTGCATGTGCTCCATTTGAAGAAAGACGTGCTTGGGCTTTGGCATGTATACTATGGGGGATATTCTTGGTCATCATTCAAATTAAAAGTCCAAATTAAAAATTAAGAGAGATAAAATTTGATTATTTTACTACACGACTAGGAATAATCAGGCCATAATTAAAATTAAAAGTCCAAATAGAAAATTGAAAAAGCAAATTGAAAATGTAAAATGATAATGAAAAAAATTAGATTTAAAATGCAAAAGCTTAAATGGAAATGCTCAAGCTGAAAGCTCAAATTGTAAAGCTTAAATTGAAAATGGAAAAGTTAAGCGTTTCCATTTCCCATGCTTAAATTTAAAGCTTAAATAGAAAAAAAAACTAAAATATTATTTCTTTCACTTTACCATTGGCATTTGACATTTTAAATTTTATCTTTTCCATTTGGCTCCATGTTCAGCCAATCAGCGAGAGCGTAAACACTTAAATGTGTTGGTATTGAACGATGCAAATGCATTCAGTTTTTCAGGCTGCAATTGATAGTTTGCTAAGCCCCCCTTTAGTTTCAGTTGCTAAGCCTGTCAAGCTTTCTATTCTCGCTTGAAATTTGTATTACTTTTTGTAACAATAGGTTCTTGATTTAGACTGAGGTAGACAAAAGCATTTCATTTCTACCCTGTAATTGTCGATTTTGCCATCTGAAATGGAAGCTGGCAGATTTGATCAGCTCCGGCTAGTGAGCTAATTAAACTAACATTAGCTCCATGAGTTGGTTAAAAATGCAAGTCTGGCTGACTTTTTAATGTTTCCTGCTAACTCATTTTAAATGAGAATCTTGTAAAAGGGGTCTTAAATATGCAATTGATGGCTACATACAAGATAACATGCTAAAAGACTGAGACTGAGGCTAAAGCTATTGTTGTACTGTTGCAAACTCCAGCTCACCTTATTCCCACACTCACACACACTGCTTCATCTCACACAAGTCATTTGAATTTTTAAGGGATCGTCAAAGAAACTGTCAGCATCAGCTTGCACGGAGGAAATCACTCAAATCTGCTGAGTTATTGGTGCCATTTGCAGCGAGCAGTAGTGCATGGATACAGGCTTGGATCGCTGAGGTGTGCTTCAATCTGAATAATGACTTGCGGAGTCAGACTGAACAGGGGACATTTCTCCGTGTCACTCCACTTAACATGTGCCCTTTCCATCCTGGTGACAGGTCCCTGCATTTGACAGAATGTCTGATGGGGAAAATTGTGGAAATATCTTGTGTGCTGTTGTCCTTGCCAAAACAAAGTTAAAACCATGTGGTATTTAAAGGCAGTGCTGAAAAACACTGTATAAAAGTAGGAAAAGAATAAGAATCGAAATGTCAGTGGCTGAATTTTCTAACACATCAGTGGGAAAGGGCAATGCAGTTGAGATTTTGAATAAACAAAAGAGCGTTAAGTGTTACTGCTGTCTGAATCAGGCTCTTACAGTCAACTTTACATACCACTTGACATTGTCACACAGTTCACGGAGCTTGTGTACTGCGGAAACGTACACATAATGTGTTTTGGCTGATGTCTGATTCAGCTCTGGGTAGTATGCGAGGCCAAAGCAGATGCCGCCTATATGCAGATAAGGCTGCAGCGATTGGAGCAGAAACGATTGGAATCCACGCTCGTGGGCTTCTTCTTCACACAGTTTAGACAACAGAAAACAGGAGCACAGCACTACATGTTGCCATCATCAATCACCTCAGAGACTCAGTCGCTGCGATGCGTCAAAAAGGATGAAAGGCATGATTCCCAGTCATGGGGCTGTTAAAAATGCAGGCTCCTGAATAGATTGCATCAGGATATGTTGTGGTAGGAGGTTCCGTCAGTGGGGAAACTCATCTCACAGACCCACTGACTACGTTTACATGCACATAGGAATCCAGGTTACTAAGCAGGAAATCAGAGAACACGTTTACTATAATGATTATAGTTGTGTTTACATGCACATGGTCAGTAATCAGAATTCTCCTCTACCCGCTACCATACATTTTGAACCGAAGCAGGCAAAATTGTATTGTCGGTGACAATGATATTAGTGATTACTGGCGCTTCAGGGATGCTTCTTTTGGAGCAAAAGCGCAGTGACAGTTTTTCATTATTCTGTGAATGTGTCTGACTTTAACAAATAATATTGTCTTGTACTTTTAGTTTAGTCAGACCTTCCGTTTAATAAGACGCATGAGTAATAATGTTTTTGTTTTGTCTCGCAGCAAAATGTTGCTGTAGTGTCTGTGGCACTCAGTCCCCAAGCCTATTCATTCCTGCTGAAGATATAAATCTTTAAATTCACAAATACACAGTTACAATTTAAGAAAACAAAACAAAACAAAAAAATTCCTACAACAGCTGGGCACTGTAGTTTTTACCAAATCTTACTCAAGCTAGAGTAAATGGGGCATTTGTTGGGGACTATTTTCAGCTGCAGATTAATCCAAATCTGGTGCTGTAGTACAGCAACAGGACAATGCATGTGTGATTGGCTCAAAATAAACTACGATGCTAGTGGTCATCATAATGAAGGATCACCTAGTGCAACGGTGTGGCTCACTGATGTTTTTTTTAAATAGTTTTTGGATAACAATAGAGCTCTATGGCAGAGGGGAATAAGCTATATCAGGCTTTGGTTACATAGACAATACTCATTAGTAAGATCTGTTATACAGTATGTTGACAATAAGAAAAAAATATATAATATAATCATATGTATTCTTTAAGTTCATTTAAATGCACTGACTTTAATAAAGCAAAGATGCATTTTGAATGTGGAAGACACTACAGCTTGCCATTGAGAGTTTCTTTTCCAAGGCTGTTAATGTTTTAATGATGTGAATGTGAATGTTTGCAGTGAATTATACAAAACTGCACTGAAGGGAACCTCCCAAGTAAAATGGGCCCAGTGATATACTTGTAGTCTCAGACAAGGCTATACCATTTACATTTTTAAAGCGATGTGAGTCGCGTTTACCAGTCACATGAATTTAAGTCTCCCCATTGGCTGCGTCACGTTACTCATTTTTCAATCACAGTTTGTAAGTATCCATCAAATTTTAATGAAGCCTCTCAAACTCAAGATGGTAACAGATTTTTAGAGAGAAGGCAGCCCCTGTACTGGGAGTTCTAAGTCATCTGTTAATCAGAGACAACCATAATTATGCTAGTTGTGAGGCATTTTCCTCACTTCTCAATTTGTATGCCCAACATTGCCAAGAGTTGCCTAACTATATCCATTCTGAAATTCTGGACATGAGCATTGTGTTGTTGGCTGCTGTTGCAATATTTCCACCCCTCCCGATGGACATATTGGGTAATAAATATGAGATCCACCAGTACTGTCTCGCACAGATGATGTTATTAGACTAGCCGGCCTGAGGCATCAGCTGTGTGTATTGGATGTCTGTCAGAGCAGAGTCCTCCCTTCCCCCCATTCCAGACCCCCCCCCCCGTGCTGAAACCAACTGGTTGAGGAATTGCATGCCAGGCTCATGGAGTGTCCCAGAGACCCCTCTTTGCTCCCTGTCCAGTCAAAGGAAAGAGTCTGGCATTGAAATAGACTCCCCTGCACTCATAATATAGAAGTAAAAAAAAAATCTCCTTTGCCTTGGCCAGCTTTATTGGGGAATCAGGGTGGGGGTGGCTTGCAAAGGGGTAGTGGGTAGGATAGAGTTTCTGAGTTTGCTTTAAAGACAGGCCACCACACACTCTCCTCATGGCCTGTTGTGCAGGTTGAATAACATTCCAGTGTCAGATTGATACAAAAATGAAATGAGGAGAATGAAACGAGAAAGGATGGAGGGGTGGAAAGTCCCCTTCAGTTGAGCTTTGGGCATCCCACTGTAAGTATGGGATAGAAGTGGCTGACAGGACTCCCCAGAAATGGAGTCAATATTGTTCTGTCTGTGAGGGTGTGAGGTTTTGGATCATCAGCGGTACAAAAACAGTCACTGTGAGATTGGCATCAGTGTCAAAATGATTTGACACTGACGCTGTGAGTCAGTACACAACCCTAAGATTTTCTAAACAACAAATGGGAATGCAGATGGGGATTATGGCATCACATTTTTATCTAACTGATTTTTTTCAAAAGGCAGGGTTGTCAGTCTGGGTTAAACAAAACTAAGAGCCTACGTCCACAGTAGCAGCTGTGAGGCTGTACTTAGGCATAGCGGTGATCAAAACTAAATGCTAACATCAACATGCTAACATGCTTATAATCAGGGTGTGATGTTTACCAGGTTCACCATCTGAGTTCATCATGTTAGCATGCTAACATTTGCTAATTAGCACCAAACACAAACTACAGCTGAGGCTGATGGGAATGTCATTAATCTGGCAGGTATTTCGTTATAAACCAAAGCATTGTCAATGTTAAAATTTTGACCTCATGACACTGAAAGACAAAAAATCAGGGGATCACCAAACTCATTAGGATTCATCGCCTGGGAACCATGAGTGTCTAGAAAGTTTCATTGTAATCCATCCTACAGTGGCATGAAAACTAGCTGGATGACTTCTCTTGAAAACCTTATGGGCCAGTCCTTTTGGCCATATTAAATACAGGTTGCTCTCGGAGACCTCTCAGCATTGATACGCTCAATATTGATTGGTTAAAGGCCAATGCCATCAACCGAGAGTCTTCTGTTATCCCGTCGGCATAAACAGGAGGCAATCTCATTAAAAACACTGTGCTTCGAGTGGGTCTGCGAAATTTCCACATATTTGGGGTGCGGCACTCTGGAAAGTCAAAAGCAATTACTGACTTCCTTGCTTTCATCCGCTCTTGGGAGAGGGCAGAATGGTGTTTGTGGCTGTGGCGTAAGTGGACGAATAACATTACACCAGAGTGCAATTAGGACTTGGACCTGGGTCACAAGCTGTGATGATTCTGTGTGATTTTGTGTTTTAGAGAGACGGAGAAAGAAGAAAAGAGAGAGCAGGAGGTTGGGGATGTGAGCAAGAGTATTTGTCATAGAATAAGACAGTATGTGTACGTACATTTGCTCTGTCTTCCACAGTGTATCCCCGCAGCCAACAAACACACAATATTACATTTTCTACAGAGGTGGGTGCAAACCCTATTATTATGCTTTCCAGGCCAATCATACCGCAAGTGTTAGGCCTTCCAGGTCCATCTATCCAAATCATTTATTTGAATCCATATTGTGCATTTTGAATTCTTGGACTCAAGGCTGTTTCTGTAACAGCCTGCCCAGTGTGGCAGCCCGTAACAATCCAATGTGTGTATGCATGTGTACATGTGTGTAAACTCCAATCACGGACGCTGTAAAAGCCGTGGTTTACAGTCTGTTCCTGTACTTTGACATTCGCTAACTATCCCCGACTGTTATGTGGCTCACCCCGGGAGATCTCTGCTTTTAGATTTAGAAAGGTTGCCTGCTGAGTCCAACCCAAACACATTCTACTGCTCAGCCAAGAGACACAGTGCAAGGTCACTGGAGTGTGTGTGTGTGTGTGTGTTTTCATGCCACTCCCCGAAGTGTGTCTGAGTGCATAAAAACACAAAGGCACGCACAGGTTACAGGAGTGTCCTCTCCTCCCTGTGCGTACTACATCTACTCTTCTTTCATGTTTTGATTTGACTCGTGAATCATCTAACCAACTCACCTCCCCCCCATCACGCTCACAAACGGCGCGGATAGGACAACCGTCGATAACATCAACATGGTGTCAATGTGGTTCTCTCTTTGTGGTCCCCAATTCACTTCATTAAATCCCTTGTGTTAGCAGATTTGTACTTCAAACTAAGTCTTTAATGACTTCATTAGAATTAGTCAGCATTTAGTGAAATTAACCCAGTATATCTAAATGTTTCTGGGGTTTTTTTGTAAATAGCTCAGCATGAGAGTCTATGCTGCCGAGTCGATTACACAAGTACTACATTAGTTGGAGTTATGGTTTATGCAATGCCGCTGCAAGTCTCATGTCTCACTTTTTCTCTTGTGTTCACCTACAGCTAATATAATGTACATAGTGGGATGCAGGAAAAAAAAAGGAGAAGACGAAGAGCAAGCAGCTTACTTGAAATTCAGTAGACATTTAGATTGCGGTTGATATAACCTTGGGGGAACCAGCTATCTCATCAGGTTTTAGAACTCGTGGTAAGACCAGGCACCTCGAGACCAGTCGTGATTTGTCAGACCTGAGAACATTTGCCTCGACAAAAGAGGAGAGTATTGCTCTCTTTGGCTGGAGACATACCCCTTGAGGACGTTTGCCCAGACCAATCAGACTTCCATCAAACTCCATTCTACACTAGCCTGAGTGAGGACTGAGGGACCCCACAGCCTGCGAGCTCTCTACACTTCTTCCATACTTTACTCGGCAGGCACCTCTTCCCTGTGGCTTGGAAAAACAAAATACCCAATTATAGATGATTATCTCTGAGCATTTTGTGATAAGTTGAACTCAGGGAAGACAGGAGGAAGAAGCGTTGGCAACTAGGAGGGCTTCTCGGGGTGACCTGAATGATTCGGGAAATGGTTCATAAGATCTTGGCTGGCATCTGTTGCCAGTGTACTCTAGGTTGTTTCTTTTCACAGTGGCCTGCGTGGGCTGACTGTGAAGTGCGCGTGTGTGTGTGAACCAACAACAAAAACAGTTAACAAATGAAAATGGTTTTACTTTTATTTCTCTGAATACCTTGTAGTATTGCCCACATTCTTCCTTCACTTTTGAACTTTCCAATTTTGAGTTGAAAAGTTGGTCCTCGAGCGCTCTGCCAGGCATTCACAAGTTTATTCTTGCTCGCTAATCGATCACTCCAAAGCCAGGTCACTGAGGTCTCGACAAGAGAAGCTCTCTCACATTTCAGCCTGCATTTTCTAAAAGCTGCTAGACAACAAAAAGGGAGCCTACAAAGCAATTCACCACGATGACTCTTGACCTGTGTGTCAACTATGTTTGGATGATTATTTACCTTTAAACACCAGGTGGATACCAACGTCTGATTCAACAAGGAAATGGGACTATTGTTGACCACAAGTAAAGAGTCTGGAGTGGTTGGAGTGTACTCTATTTTTTTGTTTTGTTTTATCACCTTTTCAGTGTTTTTATGTCTTTTATATAGATGTGGTACATTTAAAGCCTATTTTATGTCTATCTATATTATGTTTTTCCAGTCAGACTGATTTACTCTCATTCAGGTCAAAGCAGCATAGAAAATAAGTTGGTGGATGTAGAGCTACACTCTGAGTGATGTTTTGCAGACTTGCAGAACACTGGTATGACATTATTAACTTTAAAGTTGTAGCCATGTTAAGGTTTGGGAGCAAAGGTTAACTCACAGTACAATAGTCATTCACTCATGATAAAGCATGGTTCAAATAAAGATGGTATAGCTTTGAGAATGTACCATTTATTGCAAGACAATCATTTTTTTAAAAAAGGCCAGAATTATTCATATGCTGTATTTATTCACTTTATTTTAAAAGTGCTTTTGTTTTCACAGACAACAGAGGTAAAAAGCAGGACAAAGAAATGATCACAAAAGAATGTATTTCAGTATTGGTGCCAATCAATAATGTCTTGCAACAAAACACACCGCAATATATTGCTCTATCGATTATTTGTTCACACTTTCCTATTGATGTTTGCACATTCAGGAACATTGCTAGGACCAGTCATTTCACACAATAACAGGCAAGAGCAGCTTCTAACAAAAGATGTTTTGAATGAAATGTCAACAGTTAAGCCTCAATAAAAAGAGCCCTTCAAGTGTTTGGCAGTGTAGCAGTAAATATTTTTCCCCACTGTGTTAAAAATTATACTGTCACCTTGTTCCTTAAAGGGAGTAACTCATTATATTAAGATTTTAAATGCTATGTCATATAAGATGATACAATAGTCAATAATGGAATGCAGGATTTGGTCAAAAACATTAAATATTTCTGTAACTCAAAGCAAGATTATGTAACTTTATAAAGAAGAAATATTACATTCAATTTGTTACTAATTAAAAGTTGAACTCAAATGCAATACATTTTAAATTCAACATATTGAGGGGTTTGCTGCTACAGCCTTACTTGGTCTGGTATGACCGGCAAACTTCAGAAATAATGGACTTTTCTCTACTGGTTCTTTTGTTCTTACTGTTCCATTATGTGTTAACATTTAATATTATCCTGTAATTGTCATTTGTCTCCACAGTGGCTGTGGCTCAGCAAAAGTTAGTTAGGTTCATTAAATCTAAAGAGCTTTTAGCCTGTAATAACTGAGTAAAGTGAGCAAAGAATGATGCAGTTTTCTGAGTTTCGTATTTCCCTCCCTGCTTTTCTTTAGTCAGTGACTTTGTTCTAATGTACCACACTTCTCCCCAGCATTTCATTTATATGCATGAATTGACTAGTGGACGTTGATTGATATATATGCATATACACACACACCTGCCTTATGTTCAAACCACTGGACCCCCCCCCCCAGCTCTGCCTCTAATTGAGCTGTGAGTGGAGTCCAGGTGGAACCCATTTGAATTCCCTGTGGTCATGACCACTGTGGTTGCTTGTGACACAGTCATACCTCTCATTTCCAGACCATTTACAACGCATTCTTGCCATCGGTAACACTCATGCTACAATCATTGTGCCACCTAAACACACCATAGCAATTTGTGGTCAAAAACACAGACGTGCAGGACCAGATGGAAGACAGAATTAACATTGCAATAAAGCCTGTGTTGAGTGCATGCAGCATGATACATAATGTACTTTTGTGCATTCCATTTACCCAGACAGGGATGCTATGCAATTCATGTTTCAAGATTTCATTATATTCTGTGCACTTGGCTCAGCATCAGATAATGATATTGAAATGCATGCGCCATTGGGATCAGTGTTATTGACATTGGAATTTGCTGTACCCCTGATTCAGAAGCTGAGCTGAAATTGCTGTTGTTGTTTGTGTGGGGGTGTGTGTGTGATTTTTTTTTTTTTTTCTTTTTTTTCTACCTTCTCAAATCTGGCAGGGAATGAAGTGTCTATTGGAAAATTATGCAAATACAGTTCGAGGGAATACAAAATGCGGGGAAATTGAGACCTGAAAAAAGTCAAATACAAATAAAAAGAAAAATAAATGGCTGTGTTTTCTGAGTAGATGCCCTCCAAACACGGCTCGACTGAGTTCAGGCTGTGCTGAAAAGTGATAGCAGTAATTAGAAAAATGGCTTGGTTCAGCTTTGTTTCACACGTGAAAGGGTGTGGCCCATATTGTGTTTCTTTGTATGCTGCTCATAGTTACCGTGCTTCATGTGGTTTTCAACCATCCTCTGGCCATATGTTGTCCATTTTGAAAACAAGAGGTTTTGAAGAGGTTTGCATTAGATGGACGGCCCTACCATTTTGTTAGCCAATCATAATTAACCAATTATCAGCTCATTCAGATGTATTTATAGTATGCATGTGACAGTCTACAGCCTCGCTCGGTGCTCTGTAAGGCTATACGTGCTTTGAGATAAATGGTAACATCTGCATGCAAGCATGCTCACCATGATAATACTAATGCTTATTTTAAGCAGGCATAATGTTTACCCATGCTTGTTGAGTCATTTCACTCACAAACGTGAACCTCATGGTGGCGCTAGAGGAAATCCATTAGCATTCATTGTCTGGGAAACATGAAGGTCCATACAAAACTTTGCTGGTGGAGCTAGGTGAAAATGTATTGGGATCACATTATCACACATTATTAGGTATCATCCTGTATCTGTACCAAAATTCATGGCAATCCGTCTAATAGTTATAATAGTTATTTCACCAAAAACCAAAAATGTCAGGGCATCACCAAAGTCAGTGGGCTCACAAACCTACCTAATTTTGTGGCAATCCAACCTATAGTTAGAATATTTCAGTCTGGACCAAAGTAGGTGGACTGACCGTAGGACAAATATTGCCTTCCCTAGAGCTATGCCGCTAACATAAAAATCATGCTACGACTGTGGCGCCATAGACGAGGTCATGTTTTTTCACCACATATCTATCATATCCATAACCCTGCCAATACTGTCAACTTGTATCTTCGAAAATTGCTCTTGTCAGCGTAATACATTGGCAATACATTAATGCCGCTGTCTAAAAAGAAATCCATATCCATAGTGCATGGGATTTACCTTTGAGGTCACTGTGCATTTAAATCCATATACTCCATATCTCTTTCTTTATTATATGACTGTGAAAATTGTGAGTCTTTTTGCTAATGTACAATCCAGTTTAGTCCCCTGCAGTCATGTAATGTGCCGTCTTTTAGCTCACATCCAAAATCAAGTGTGGCCACATAATGATTTGCAGTGTTAGTGGGCACAGCATGCCAATTGCTCCTGGTAGGTGATTAATGACCAACAGGTAATGTTGTCATGGTAACCTGCCCACCTGAGCTACTCTGGCAACAGCAGGTGACGTGAGGGCTGTATGTTGGATTCACTTACACTGTGATTCATGACCCTCAAATATCAGCTAATATCCCTTTCCTTTACATCTTCATCTCTGTCTTTTAGTTTTTTTTTTTTTATTCATCTACGAATCCATTTCATCCATCTTTTCCATTAATCTCACGAATTTCCTTTTCTCTGTCCGTCCTCCCACCCTCTTATCCTCCATCCCTCAATCTTTTACATTCCTCCCTTTCCCAATTTTTGGTAGTCCATCCCTCTCTCTTTCCTGTCCTGCCTGTTACCCCGCCTCTTCCTCTCTTTCTTCCTTTGTCTGGGATCCATTTGTGCTGCATTAGGCAAGATATGCTGAGAGGGAAAGAGAGGGAGGATAGAAAGAAGGAAGACGTGGAAAATGGATAGTGTCTGAGCTTTGCATTATAATGGAGAACTGTCTCAAGGCAGATTTGCCCTGCCTCTAAACGATGCATCTATCCGCATTTATTCACCCAGTTGTACATCCTCTTAGGCCTTTGTGCTTTTATTTCTGTCCCTTGTGGGAATGTAACCCACCCCTACTGTACGGTTGTGTACTGTTAAATATTTGTAATGGTAATTTGTTTTATTTGTTTTGCAGCTAGGTTTTTTTTATTGTGTGTGCAAGTCATTTCCTCTAATGGGTTGTGTTTCTATTGTCTTGTAGGTGGGAAGTGTTTTGTGTGTCAGGTGGGGTTGCAATGCCTTTGTGCACACGGGAGGGAGGAGGGACGGTCCCATTATTTAACCCAAGCCATCAGTCACACTCAACAAGCCTATCATATAGGACCATTCAGAGACTGTGCAGGCTAAAGTTAGCGCTATTATCTGCCTGTCACTGGCTAGCAGCGTTGGGGTTCCTTGTGGAAAACCAATTGTATGAGCCTTGCTGCTCACGTTGTCAAGCTCCAGGGATGCGTGCAGTGCCTTAAAAGAGCACTCTCCATTTACCTTCAGTTTTTCACACCTTTCAAGTTGCATTAGAAAAGCATGATTTTGACATTTCCACTGTTTAGTATTATAAAAACTGACCGCTCAATTCTAAACCATCAACAAGGTTTGGAGGCCCACCAAGTGGAAAAAAGAATCTTCAACTCTAGAAGGAGAGGAGCATCTGAGTTTTAATCATCTCAGCTCATCTCTAAGATTTCCGAGTGAGTGCTCATCAATCACACTGTATGCAGACAGTGCGCTTGATTAATATTCATTTTATATGAGACACTTCATTTGCATCAACACACTTCGTCTGTCTCATAAAAATTACCAAGTCCTCCCTGCTGGTGTGATAAGCATCTGGACATGAAACAGTTGAAAATCTGAGACATGATACTTAACCCGGAAACATGATACCATTTCATTACATAGTGTTACGTGGGAGGGCTTCAAGCAGGCATGACATACTTAGTATGCCCCCATCAGATAACACTGAGGATCAAGTTTCACTTTGTTGCAGAAGTATTGTATAGAACGCGTCTGGATTAATGGAAACCATCTTTGGTTTCCTCAGGTGGGGAAATGGCAGATGGAGAAATGCCCCCAGGTGGTGATGTGCATCAGTGTGATGGCCATCTCGCCACTGATATTCAGGTTACAGAGATGAGCGTGCTGCACCAGAAGAAATCTGTATCCATCGTTAAAAAGATTTAAAATGAAAAATGTATAGTCACAGCTGACCTGGAAGTGAAGTTAGGAATCATCTGAAGAGATTTGAAATGAAACCCTCTTCATGACAATCATATCAGTAAAGCTGAAACAATTATTCATCGATTAGTCAATTGACAAAAAAATTATCAACTTTTTTGATAATCAATTAATTGTCAAAAAAGTCATTTTTCAGACAATTAACCTTGGGCTTTATGAAATGAATGGGCATTTTCCGCTGTCATACTAATTGATAATTAAAGCGTATTGGCAAATAGCTACAGGTACTGTCGGGAAATATAATTCTATACACTGTGAGACGATAGGAATTTGCCAACAGCTTTTTGGTTTATCTTCCTCTTTAATTCCTGTGGTTGTAATCAATAACAATGTTACAAATCAATAACCAGGACTGCTTTATGGCCATATTGGATTCACAGGATTTTTGCATCAGTGTGTTGGAATATCTTATTTGTCTGGTTTAAAAAATACATTTACATTTGGTTATTGTATTTCTAAATTGTTTCTCAATTGAATTGAAATTATTATATTGTGATATATATTTATATTCAATATAAAATTACATTTGGTGAAATATTGTATACATATCACCCGCCCCTAGCAACAGCAAGACCTGTTTTTTTTGTAAATTGTAATACACTATCACATGATTTTCTGTCACTCCATTACATGGGGAAATGGAAAAAGCATTTGGAAGTAATGCATTATAGTGACATTTCACAGAAAACACTTAAACCGGTAAAGTACAAAAATAGTTCTCCCAGTAATCACTGGATTTTGTATGACCCCTCGTTCTTGTAAAATATCTTCATATCTTCTCAGAATGGATTTGGCTTCCTCTGCTAGAGCCAGAGCAGTGTGCAGTGATGCTGCTCAGCAATCACAGTGACTCATATGTAAACTAGTAGTTGTTTATTTAAATATGAAAAGTAGATGTAAAAAGCATGTAAAACAATTGGCATACTGTGTTTTACTTCTGGCAAACGCTCTTGCACTCAGGAGCGAGAAAGAAATAAGGGAAAGGAAGCCAGAGACAATTTACAGCAAGAAGGCTGACCAGGCTTATATAAAATGTATGAAATGGCCTCCACCAATTTTCCATGAGAGAAATTACACTATAGTGGTGACAGGTAATAAACCAAATGCCAGGTATATTATGATTTTCTTCTTTTTTTTCTTGTATAGAATTTATTTAGGTTTCCAGTTTGCCCTCCTGAGACATTTTTATTCCAGGTGTGGTGTCATTGACAAAGCACAGTCACACATCGTGCCTAATTACAACCTAACACATTTGACTCTCGCCCAATTCGAGGAGCATGGGAGCGTTATCAGTGTCACGATAGCGGGAGGTGTTTAGTAGTAAATCAGGAAAGCCAAACATATTTTTTGTAGCTTTTAACACTGAAATCTCATTAACACGAGCATCTTCAACACCTCTCCCGAAAGGTGTTTTTGTCCTTTGCAATATTACCACACGTGAATAATGAATGTATTTGAACTTACTGAAACTTGTACGACATGTGAGAAAAATTCCTGTGTATTTTCTTTGGCAGTTTCAGTCGCAATTACTCTCAAGCCCCTTGAATACAGCTTTAATGTGGGATCCAACTTAAATCAAGCTAATAGGTTCCATGTCCCTCAACGATCTTTGCCTTCCATTTGTCTTTTTCACATGATTGCTGCGAGACAACATACTTTCCCCCCTCAACAACTGCTGCTGTTACTGTCTATATCACCCGGCACCCGTTTTGCTTTAACTAGATAGAGAAGTCAATTAATTAAATCCGTCAGGTTTCATCTGGGCCCCGTTGGCATGCACACAATTACTAAAATAACAAAAACAACATCGTCCCTGATTAGAAAAAGAAGTTCGGCAGGAAACCGCGAGGCAGTAATGAAGAAGTCTCCTTGATGTGGCTGAGAACAGAAGCTGCGGTCGCTGCTAGGCCCGCTAAAATGTTGGCCAGCTTATCTAAGGGAGTTATCCAAAATCCCCCTCAGAACAAGTACCCTTGAAACGTCAGCACCATAATGTATCATAAGGCTCCTTCTGGAATACAAGACGAGTTGGCAATACCGGACTACTGCTCTGTCTTTTTTTTTTTTTTTTTTTGCATTGATCTGGGTCCAAGCCCTTCTCATAAATATGCATTTTATGATGTGTTCTTTTTGAGGTTGACAGCAGTTCCTGTACCTATGATCTGGGTCCAAGCCCTTCTCATAAATATGCATTTTATGATGTGTTCTTTTTGAGGTTGACAGCAGTTCCTGTACCTAAGCCCACATATTGTTTTTTGTTTTTTTTGAGAGCAAATTAGGAACTGTGATAGTGAAGTGTTTTACATTTTATGTGCTGATTTCTAAGTAACACCTGTGCAAGTAGTTGCTGTTTTATCAGTTGTGCTGTGAGATTTGACGCATAGAGTCTCACTCACACACACACACACACACACACACACACACACACACACACACACACACACACAGACACAGAGATACATACAGTACACACAGTGACACATGGGGGGGCTACAAATTCTCATTGTCTTCCGCTGTAGAAACAGCCTCCGTCTCCTGCTACTTGCTCCTTGCATGTTTTTGTGACAGTTTGGGTGCAAACCTGAAAAAAATGGGGGGGAAAAAAGCCACATGCCAATATTCTTACAATGGAAATCAGCGATAGATTGTCTTGTCTTATATATATTTTCAACATGTTGTGCCTGTGCCTCCTTTTTAGTCTGTATCTCTGCCACCAATTTAGAAGTTGTCCTATAAGTCTAAACTTCAGGTCCAATTTGCCGCTTGGACAGTGTATTTGAATGTGATTATTCCTGGAATAATGTATTTTTTTTTTTGTCAAGGGAGTCCCAGTATCTGATTTGATGTCATATTTAATTTAGCTTTCCTGCGGCTGTCGGAGCGTTTTATTAAAAGCGCTGTTTACTCACAAGGATATTTCTTTGATCAAATGCACTCTTTCACATCGCTATTTTAATGTCTTAAAACTCCTGCCAACATATATGTTCAATATATATACAAGGACTGAAGTCTTTCAGAGATGTTTTGTTCTGGCAGAAGGCCAGAATGAAACTAGAGCCTCTTAATATTGCCCAAATGGTCTGTTTATGCAGAGACTCGTGATAGGCTTGCAGCCCTTCTGTTAAACCCATTAATATCTGCTCCAAAAAAAATCTGATTACTCTAACGTAGGATTTTTGAATAGGGATTAAGAGCTAGTTTTTGAGATGGGGAAATGTCACTGCTCCCAAAGAATCCAGTGATAAATTAAGCATAACTCCATGCGGGGGAAGGATGTGGAGAGTCTGATAAAAGGTAGGAGGTGTATTTAAAATGTAGTGCTGGTATAATTTGATATTTTGATGTCAGCCAGCTTCCCAAGTGCCTTGTCTTTTGATGCAGTGCTCACGTTTTGACCTTTTGTAACCAGATTTTCTGGCGTCCCACAATGGAATTAACTCCCTGCTATATTAAATGCAGTACGGAATGCCTAATGTGCAAGGATAATGCTCGTCTTGGACTGCAGGATGGCAGTATTGTGTGCGCTCTTTGGCTTGCATCTTTTTGCAGAGATTACGTTTCTGCAGCAGATCACGGCTGATAGTGGATAATAGAGGGGTTTGGGTCGCCTAATCATTAAAGCTGACTTAACCTTAATATCGTGATATGGGTTTGATGGGGATAATCTTCATCAGAAAATAGATAAAGTGTCCTCATCTGAACAGTGTTTTCTATATTCATACTTACCCTTATGGCATGTGGAGTTGCAAACTTTCACGCACCATTTTTTTGAATCTCTACACACCCTAAGTGTTAATCATCACAGCAGTCACAAGCCAACACCATGTAAATCACATCTGATGTTTGCAACTCATTTTCTGTTAACTAGCAATAGCTTAGCGATGACTTCATCCAGTGGGAGGACTTCGCTGGGGATGGCACTCCCATGAGTTTAGAGGAGGTCAAGGGTGTGTCTAGTTAGTCATTTTGTCGACTGGAATTCTGGAGCGAAGCCATGCGAGCTCGGTAGTCGTTTCTTAGGCCCTGCTAACGCATTCACAGGTGCAACAACTCAAACTGTGAAGTTATGGCTCATGCCCACAGGAAAGGGAGAAACACCGCTGCGTTTCTTATGTCAGTTACCATCAGGGCCTCGCAAGAATACACACAAGGTCTGGAGCACATACGCGCGTGCAAAGACGTACACGACATAAAGTCCACACACACGCATAGTTGTCTGCTGAGGCCCGAAGCAGCGTGTGCCTCATTGCTCGCTCCCTGTCTCTCTGTGGGAGTGATTTGTCGGTGAGGTGGGGAGAGTTAACACATTGTATGAGCAAAACAACAACAGAATATCCTAAAATACATTTTGTCTTAGCGTTTGGTTGATCACACCCGGTATGAGTTCATCTTGCTGGAGATTGAGTAACTTGCACCGTGTCACTTGATGACAACTTGAAACCCACAGTGCCATAAGGACCGCACACAAGGATGATAAAGCCATGGTGCATCCATCTGTTGTGTTTCTTACTGGAAAAACTCTCCTGTTGTTTCTGTAAATGAACAAAGAACTCATTCACTTCAAGTTTTCTGTTCGGCTAACATATTATTTTTTTAATTTGTTATGACAGATTTTGGACGGCATCTGACATCCGAGCACAGCAGGACTTGTGGTCTTGTGGGAA
This sequence comes from Maccullochella peelii, assembly GCA_002120245.1. Taxonomy (NCBI): domain Eukaryota; kingdom Metazoa; phylum Chordata; class Actinopteri; order Centrarchiformes; family Percichthyidae; genus Maccullochella; species Maccullochella peelii. The sequence continues at coordinate 70,879 of LKNJ01001004.1, forward strand.
GAGTGGCACAGTGGAGGGAACCGTGTCATAAAAGAAGCACCCCGTTCGGGCATTTGCCAGCAAAAGACTGACCTCAACTGGGACATTCAGCAGCGGGCGGTAAGAGGAGGAGGCCATGTGGACCGCACGCCTGCTAGTCCTCGCCAGCCTCTTCGCACCAGCCGCTATGGGTGAGTTTGGCTCATGAGAGCTCGTCTGTGTTTGTCTATGTGGACGTGCAGATGTGAGCCCCTCTTGTAATCTGTGACTGGCATGGTTTGAAGCCGTATCAGAATTTCATCCTTTTGCCATTTAAGTGCCAGATTCTGTCAGCCAACTGCGATAACAGTCTCTGACTTTGTCTGTCTCCTCTTCTGCATCTATCTAGATCCTCTTGCTAATCAGCAGTTTTTTTACTCCCTGAACACCCTGAAACTTTTTTTTTTGCAGCACTTTTTCTTATTTGCACTCTCTGTCTGTTTCTCTCTCTGATATCCTACCTACCTTTTCAGATCTGTCCCTCTTTCTCTTATCTCAGTCTCTCGCTCTCCTGGCAAAAGGAAAGGAACTGAAATTACTTTCAAAGAATCATTAACACGGCTTTGGCTTTGTGGTGCGTATAGTGAGAATTGCAGGAGGAAGAGAAAAAAAAAGACTTCTTTTATCATTTCACGCATTAAGATCTTAAGATTAAGTTGCAAAGTCTTTTTTTCTCCCTTGTCTCGGTAAACGGAAACCGCCGTAGTTTTGCAGTGTTTCCCTTTGGCCTTCTGTGGATTGTTTCAGAGGCAAACTAAATGAAGTCATTTAAATTCAAATTAAAAGACGTCGATGGTGGTGGTCCGGTGGCTTGTGGAAGTGTGTGTGTGTGTGTGTGTGTGTGTGTGTGTGTGTGTGTGTGTGTGTGTGTGTGTGGATGGGGCAGTTGGTCACAATCAACTAGGGTTTGGATGTAGGGAGTGTAGGGAGTGTTGGGAGTGGGGCAATAGCCCATAACAATGTTAATTTGATATGGCTAAAACCATTAATGTGAGATTTGAAGCTAATTGAATAGTTTTTGTCCTGCGATACCTATCCACCATCAGCTCAATAGAAAGAGGTCAGAAGACGGCAATATGTCATGCATTTCTCTTTAGAGAGCTCTTTTGACCAGAGGTTGAGACTATACAGTATAAGGCAGCTGATTTAGTAGTAGTCAGCCAAAAGAGCTACTAAGATGTTGCATTTTTAAAGTCAAACTGAAATGAAAATGTACTTTTGCTAATAAATCATTATATATTATATTATATATTATCTTTGGTGTTTGTTTTAACTTGTGTACTTAGTGCAGTAATAGCACACTATTACTTGTACCGGTAATTTGATTGGTTCAGTATCTGTGTGGTTTGTAATATTGCTTTAATTCTAAAGGCTACACAGGCAGTCAACCAGCTGGGTTTTTTTAGCTGTTGCTTAGTCCCATCTGTGATTTAAGCACTCCCAATGTGACATCATGCCTCTGTACATTAATGCTGTGTCCTGATTGAAATCATGGAGTAATGGACAGAGTGCTGAGGTCACAAGGCTACGCGTTGTTGTGAGTTTTGACAGTCTGGTTATTTGCCAACACCACTGGACAACTGGTCCACACAACTGGACCCATGAAAGAACATTAGCTAACGCTAGCTAGACCCCCTCTGATCAATAATGTGGGATGGACACTTCTGTGTGTGCGAGAGCTGTTGATGACTCTGCAACTGTTGAATATACGAACACTAGCTGCAGTATTGTTGTAGTTTATATTTCCTTTTTTTCCTTTCCTTTTTCCTGATTTATTTTTTTCCCCGCTCAAATATTTATTGGCAAGAAATGTGCAACATTTAAATACACAAAAATAAATTTAAAAAGTAGTCTTTTTGTTAAAATAATGTCCATTTTCCCTGTTTCTCTCCAGTTGCGCTTCTTGTAGTCTGTCTGTATTTGTCAGTTTAAGATTTTTTTCAACAATTACTAGCCATTGGTCCTACATCAAGGGAGCTATGTTTCCCCAGTTGCTTATAAAAGCTGTTTTACCTGCTTTTAATACTATTTTAACTATCTAACGAGTCCTAGTACAATTTATTCAGAGAAATTACAGAGATATATTAACATACAACTGCATATCCTTGTGTTTGCTGTAACCCTCAACATCAGTTTCAAAGCACACAAACCCACACAATTAGGAGTGACACACAGGCAAGCGTAGCCTGTGCGCAGTCAGTGTTATTGGTCCTTATTGTTTTAACCTCTTGACCTTGCATTTGATTAGCATTGACTGCCGTGTCAATCACGCAACATGTAAGCATCTCTCGACCTATCCATGTGAATCTTCTGTATGTCTGCTGCGTTTTAGCTGCGCACTCAGGCTTTTTTTTTTAAGAAGTGTCCACAGTCTTCTAACTAGAAATCTATTGTCCACAAACACCATCGGAACAAAAAGCATTTAAGCACGTCTTGGGATTAGAGAGAAGCATATCGATGGTCCATTTGGCTGGATAAACAGTAACTGTAGGACAACGGGCCTCAGCCAATTAGAAAGTGTCATGGGGGATGGATGTGAAGTAGTTTAAAGAAGATGGACGACTGAGAAATGCGGCTGAAACATGTCTGTTGTGGACACACTGTAACAGCCAGTGTTTTTAAAGGAACAGGTTGTATTTTTGCATGTTTCATTCCGTTTACCACAAATCTAATATTCTTTAGTGCAGTGTTACTTTTTCCAAGCATACTGTTGTTTTTCTGGATTGGTGACTGCATTTCCTTACCTCCCAGGCTGCCATTGCTTTTAGCTTATGTATGTATGATGGAAGGTAGGAAAAAGCATGCATCAACCTTGAGAGCAGTTTGAACCATTTGGAAAATGGTCTGCAGCAATGTATGGATGATTTGTCATAAATGGGCTGAAAAACGTGCAAAAATGCAACTTTCTCCGTCCTTTAAATCAAACACTCTGCTTTGTCACTCATACCCCAAGAATCAATTACTCATTGATCCCATAGGAATAAGTGACATCAAACTGACAAACCACCTACAAGTTATGGTTTTTGGTGATGTAACTAATGCCCTAAAGAACCACATATGAGCATTTAGGCTTGTTTGAACACCAGATTAAATGGCTGACATACCAAGTAAATAGTTTGGCAGTTTTATTAGGAAAAAGGAATCACTTAACACATAACCCCAACCCTGATGCTATAAGAAGATACAGCCAGATGTTGCTAGTGAATTGTTCTGCAGCTGGGGAAGCTTTAGTGGGAATATTCACCACGATGTCATTGTGCTTGTTTCTCCCTGAGAGTGTTGGAAATGTGTACTCCAGGGGATGCTGGCCTACTTTGGGATCTATAGTCCCTTTTGTCTGTGTATACTCCAGTCAGGCACAGGTATGCACACACATGTGCACGGATGAATGGAATCAAACAAAGGGGGATTGTGCTGTTTCTGTTGACACACATGCCAAGTTTCACATATAATAATCACAACATGTGTGCGGAAAAATGCACACCTTTACACATACCGTGTTAGCCAAGAGTCTGCAATTGGAGCACAGCATCCTGCCTTTTCTTATCTTTATTTGTATATCAACACGTAGCCAGCTGTCTGACACTTTACACTTGTCTATGGTGTGTCACAGCAGTGAGACCAAAAAAAAAAAGGCAATGATAGAATGCAGCTTAAAGTGACCATGGACACCTTTTTTGCTTTAACTTATCATTATGAAGTAAATGTTGATTGTATAATGTAATGGCTATAAAATAATGACACCAATGGCGTTTAGACTGGTTTCCTATAAGCCTCGCTTTCACTGTGCAATTCTGTCTGGCCACGGGTACGATCTGCCGGGGAAAAAGAAGGCTCGATTTACAGCATGAAGAAAGCGGGTCAACCATTGCGTTGCGCAACCAAAAGAGAAATAGGACTTTTATTTTCCGGTAGCTATTGGTAGCTATCCCCAGCTAGCGGAAATGACGGACGGTGGAACAACCGGAGTAACCGTGAAGAGGGAGAGTGATAAAAAACGAGGAAAAACAAGAGTGAAACTCGGACTGGCATTCACTCGATGGAGAGAGCTTCAGGACTCGAGAGGGTTACAAACCGACTACCGGGTGTTTTATTCTGCCTCTATCATAGCACTGAGATATTTCTTAAAGTTATTTCTTGCTTTGGTCCAAAGTGCTACCGCTAGCAGCCAGAAAATGAACCAATTTTATGTATACAGCGCCAAATCATAAAATAAGTTATCTCAGTGCACTGTAGAGCAGGTCTATTTTCTGTATTTTGTTTGTGTGTGCGCTTGTGTATGGGCTTGCATGTGATCCTTTTGTGTGTGTAAGTATAGCTACAACGTCTTGCAAGATTAATAAAAGGTTCTATCACAGATGCAGTCAGTGGGTTGAAAAATAAGTAAAAAGCATCCTTGTCATTGTTTTGGTAACAGTGAACAATGGAAAAGCAATGTCCCAAGCACTCTGGCCATGCCTGAGCAGCACATTAATCATGCATTTCTGTGCATGTAAAATGCTCCAGGAAGGATTTTATATTCATTCCACTTAATACCACCCCATGGATTCGGAGACATAGCCGCCATAATGGATGACGGCTTGTGGACCAATCCCAGAGACGAAAGCGTGAAGTCTGACACATATTTTTCATGGTCAGATACTAGTACATACATCAAGCCTGGAAGCACAGATCGTCCTGCCTGGGGCTGGGATAGGTACGTAATGGATGAGACAGCGAGGCAGATGTGTGCCCAATGCATCTGCTCAGCATATGTGTGTGTTTGTAGGTTTTTGAAGCTCTCGGAACAATGTTTTTTTTTCCCCTATCCCTTTCTTTCATTCACGCGGCCCCGTACTCTCTTCCAGAGCTTACACAAAGTTGAATCCAAGCCAATATGCACCTTACAAACACCCTCTGTTGCTCACGTCGAGGTGTCTGCACCAGTATGCTAAGGTTAGCTGTATCTAACCAAACAAGAGCATTAAACTCCAACGTCAGTCTTACTGTTCCCGTACCCGATCCACTTAATTAATCTCCTTGTGCCAGGGCACCGACTCCATCCGCCAAGGCATCCCTGGATTTTCCTAATTTGCTTAATTAATTAAACAAATGATTTATTTGAGCTCATATTTCAAAGCGGGAGAAAGTTCTTTGTAGAGCCTACTGAGGCATGTACTGTTTTGTTGTGACTGTGAGGTGCCTCTTGAAGCATTGAAAATGAGTGGGCTTTGGAGTGGGTGGATGTCAATCATTCATTTGCAGCGGCTTAGTGTACAGGCAGATACAGTACTTCAGTGCAGGGGTAAATTATATATGCATTTGTATACGACATTAGATTAAGAAGACATCTTTTAACAGTGTGTGTGTTTTATGAAGGTGAAGTAAGGGGATAATTATAGTATACATTGTTTCACTCTGGTGAAAGTAAATGGAAAAACTTGTAGCTTTTGTGTAGCCAGATTTACAATGAGTAGAAAACAGGCCTTATATATTTTGAGGTGTAATACGAGTGGGTGGTGGAAGGCTTAAAGTAACAGAAGTGGGCCAAGAATATTGGAGAAATTTGCACAGTGCATTGGGTACCGATCTCAACTACCAACTCATTTCCGACCAATTATACGGGTGAGATGCAGATGAACGAGGCGCTTGATCCCAAATTGGTCAAATAATGGTTTCTAGTGTTAGGCAGGTGTCAGACTGAACTCAAATTTTAAGCACAATCACATAACAAACCTATTCCTATTCAGTTCTTTTAGGTCTGTGCAAACATTGACATGCATATCCCTATTATGCACCATCTATTTTGCATATGAGCATACAAAGTTTCTGTCGTTTTACATTATTATGGCCACTTGTAATAATATTACATAGCCTACATTTTACTTATGTTTTGCATGGCTTGGTAAGTGTTCACACTTGTTTACACTGGATGAGGGTTTGAAAATGCGTACAACATCCCTCAGACTGGAGCTCAGAATGTGTAATGTACTGCACATACTGCTGCAGTAAATATCAAGGCAAGGCCACAAAAGTACTAAACAGGGGCAGGCAGGAAAACATCAGCTTGTGCCCTGTGACATTAGTACGTCCCTGGTGCACGGTCACTGCACTTGATCTGTGCAATATAGCACCATGCGTAATGATAAACACAATTCAGTTTAGTCTAAAGTATAAGGATGATTATATTTAATTTTTTTTTAAAGTGTTGCTTTTCAGCACTGGAGGAGAGGAGAGTGAAGAGAGTGAGAGAGCATTTATTGTCTGCAAATTGTGTAGTTTAAGTAATTTTGTTACTTGACTTTCACATAAAAGTTTGATCGCTTTGAACATTGTTTTGATGAGATTTTTAAAAAATGCCTTGGGTTTAATGCTTTAACAGATTTTTGTTTTTTATTTGCCTCTCTTTTTCCTGGAAATGGATTATGATTTTCCCATAAGTCACACAAGACTTCCTGAAAATAGATGATGGTGTCGCAGTTATGGAAAAAATTACTTTGTTTTTATACCTTCCCTAAGGGTGGCCTCCACAGCTGTCATTTGGATGCCAGCTTATTCCATAGCTCCTTTCTGAATGCCAATTTATTCAGCTTTTTGTATAGCAGTTTTAGTGGGTCTCACTTTGTCGGGACATTTGAACAAATTTATTAGATCTGAATTTAATTTACTGGGTTAAAATCTAGTTTTCTTCTTATTCTTGCTCCCATGTTATCCCCAGTAACAATTTGTGTGGCATTTGGCATGGCTCTCAGAAATACCCTTCCCTTTTTATGTTCTACTGTAATGAGTGAAAAATCAATACCTGCTTGATATGAGGGAATAAAATAATGGCCTTTCCTGCCCATGGCATCAGTAGTGACTGCTTGACATTGCCAAATTGCTGTCAGAACTTGCAACCCAAGAGGAATGAATGACAGCAACATTAAGAATGGCAGGGTGAATACCTCTGCATGTTTTATAGGTGTCCACACTGGGACCTGTGTATATCTTCCAAATAAATGAATTGGACTCCCCATTCATTCAGCCCTATGGTGATGCCATTAAAAGTGGACTTGCAGCTGGCCAAATGGTGTTTAATGAGGACAGATATTGACAGCAAGGTCAAGTGGCAGTGGATGCTAGTTTACATTAGGCTGCATAATGTGCGCGTGTGTGTAGTGCATGTATATGTTTGTGGTGTCTGGTAGAGTGGAGAGAGAATTGCTAAGTAACCCCGTGGACAAAAATGGTGGGTGTGCAATACCACAGGGTTTCCCACACTGCATAACAGCAGGGGTCAGGCAGTAATTTGGGGTGTGGGCGGAATGTGAGGAGCAGGAAGGGCAAACAGAAACCACGCAGAGAGACAATGCAGCGACCTATGGTTTGCTCTATTTGTGAAATTAATTACTTTTTCCTTCCCGAGCCACACTGTGAAATCCATACAAGCAACATGCTTTTTATCCCTTGCCTGTAAAATAGATCCAACTCATCCACATACATGTAGCTGTTTGCATATTTGTCATATTTGCATTCTGATGACACAGTAGGTGCTGTGAAAGACTCTGCAGATGATTACATGTTGCAATATTAGTGCTGTATATGCAAATCTGTCAGCTTTGTAGGATTGGCCCCCTAAGCTTAGTTTCCACCATAAGGCTTTCACAACCATGGTTGAGGGTATAACGGCATGTGAGTGAAGCACGGTGAGGCTGTCAGTTCCTCCCCGCCCACATGATGAATTGTTACTGCGGCAGCACATGATTACAATGCATGCCTTAGGCCACACTATATGCGTGTTTGCTAATTATTCAAATTAGAATCTCCCCTTTTTAAACCACATGTTGCTAATAACATGCATATTTTAATTTTTTTATGGATGTGTGTTTGTGTGTGTCTCCCTCTCAGGGTATGGATATGGTTGCAATTCAAAGCCCATTTGATACAATATGACTGAGCTGCAATTAGAATTGTTTTACTTTTTTGATTAAAAAAGAAAGTGGCTAAAATAAATCAACTATTTCCTTCCTTTTTATTGCAAATACTGGGTCAGAAATGCCCCAGAAAATGATGTGTTTTTAAAGACTGCTTATAAAATGTAAATAGGCAGCAGTGTACACTGTGGTCTGATATTTCTTTAGCTAGCTCTATCTGTGTCTGACCGTCTTTGACACTAGCGAGGCTATTGATTGAGATGTAGTGTTTTTGGCATTGGTCAATGACACTGAGAAGTGCAGATCTTATTTCAATGGAAGCTCTCTGAGAGCCCGTGAATGCCTACTTCAGCTTATGTAACATGTGGCTTCATGGCCACACAACAGCAAACAGTGAAGTGCTTTCCCAGGTACCCCAGCTGAGATACACTGGCACTTTCTGTTGATGAAAAAGTCAGCATAATGGCAGCCTGCAGTCTGGCAAATTAAGACCCTATTATCTTAAAAAAAATGTATTTAACAGTACAATGAAAGCATCGTAACAACTGGTTCTCTGCTTTCATTTGTGCATTGTCACCGAGTCTTGATTATAGTCTTGTAGTGCGTGTGGCATTGTTGCTGTTGTTGAGTGTTCTGGGAGCAACTGGGGGCATTAGAGAACTACAGAGGGAAATACAGGTGCCAGGTAATCGGCTCAACGGGGTGAAGTGATACCACCTTTACTTGACAAACAAAGGGAATCATTTAAAAACATGAGGGGTAAAGGATGAATTAGTTATTGTTCCTTTTGATCTCTTTTTCTTATGCAGCTATCAGGAGGAATTTTAGTGCATCCATACACAGAGTATACTAAAGATCTGATGCCATTTAAAGTTACCACAGGCGCATCGGGCCAATTATGGGCAAGACTGTGTATGACCCTGCTCTCTCTTCTCTCAGCTCTGTCACTGAATAAACCAAGCATGCACAGTAACTGGCAATTTCATCTCAGTCAATCAATACGAAGTATTGTAAAGTCTGCATTTTCAGCGAAAGGGTGGGGGTGGGGCGGTCAAATGATACCATGGCACAAATTAGCCTATGAGACCTTGAGGGTGAAAGAGAGAAAGAGAGGGAGCAACGCTTTGGCAACATTGTTTTTGTGCCAATAAAGCCTTTTGAATTTGGTGGTGGTGGTGTGGGGGAGGTAGGGGCGATACTGGAGATGGCCTTCAATATGGCCCAGTGGCCTTGTAGGGGGAATTCAATACAGCCATTGACAAAAGAAGGCTTCCATTGTGGAGGAACCAGCCTCCTTTGGGAAGCCGTTCCATTTCCTTATTAATTGTGCTCTCATTAAAATAAAAGGAAGGGGAGAGGGGAATGGATAGCAGGAGAGTAATGGTAGCTCCTCAGCGTGGCCTCCTTGTTTGGAAAGATGCCAGGGTCAAGTCGTTTACAGTTCTAGTGCTTTACACAGGATGGAAAATACACTGTAGTTTATGTATTTTATGTACTGCACACAGATAAACCTGCACATTCCCTCCCTTTATCTTCCTTCTCTCAAACCCTCCTACACACAAGAACACAAATCTTCCTTACTGGCCCCTTCAGCATCCTCTGCAGATGTACAGTATCAAGACTTGGGGAGTCACAGCTTGGCCTCAGTCTCGCACCACAGACATGGGAGGACTCGTCAGTTCAAGCCATGGATCACTGTTATTCTGCCCAAATATACTCCCTAAAGTAGCCCTTGACACTCTGCTTAAAGGATAATTCTGGTTTATTACAACGTGGGTCACATTTGTGTAGTTTTTGCCATCATTTCTATCAGTTATGTGATGACATTGTACTCGCCAAAGTAACTGCTGAGCCCCCAGTCAGAAAAACAGTGTACGGAAGGTCAAAGTTGATCCAAGGAGTCAGCCTGTAAACGGATGGATGTTTACAACAGACAGTTTGGCTCATGATTTTAACTGTTCACATTTGTTTTCTCTTCCAAATATGTTTGGCTCACCTGACAGTTTGTTTAAAACCTGTATGATCCTCTGACCTTTGGTGGTTGTTACTGAAAGAAACGATGGCCAAAACAAGGTTTACTGGAATTATCTTTTAAAGTTCTGCAGTGCTTAAGGCCTTTTCTGTATATTAAAGTAATTATACTATGTTCTATCAACATCTTGGGTATGTAATACAGAAGCCAATTGATTATAAATATGAATACATTTAAGTGTTCAATATGACCTTCATTCATTTTCCTTGTGTATATATATTACTTTTTTTCACTGCCGTCTTTGTTTTTCTTCGCCCATATGGATCTGCAGCTTTTCACAAGCTTGTCTGATAGCTCTAAAGTGGTAAGACGTGTGTTGCTTCTGTTCAGCCAAACTGTCGGGTCATCTGTTGAATATGTTGTCCCTCCCCGTTCTTGACATAGGCTAAACTGAGATGGAGAATACCATAGGGAAGATATGTTTTTGGGAGGTCGGGGTAGAGGGCAGGAGCCATAACTTTCACAGGCATCTCCCTGTGGCTTGAGACCCTACAAAAGACCAACTGTGTCAAATGAGAAAACTTGCAGGTGCACATTCCCCAGTGGTGCACTCCCTCTTGCCTCCCACTCTCCACACATGCTGCTGGGTGGGGGGGTTCGAGGGAGATCCTTTTACACTGTGATAATACTCTCCTTTCTCTGCCACGAGATGGACTGAGGAAAGGGTTGAAACTGGAGAGGCAGAGTGAGCGATGTCATTCCACAGCAAGCATCAGCATCAAACAATATGGCATGCCATTTTTATAGGCCCACTGCAGATGTTTTTCAGCTGCGTGTTAGTCCTGTGAGTACAATGGTGGGTATTTTGTGTTGGGGTCATGGTGAAGATCATGGGGGCCACCCTTTTAACTGGGAGGTCTGGATTTAATTCCTAGTGCCCATTTGACACATTTTTTGTGTCATCAATGAGTCAAATAGAGTGAAAATTCGGAATCCATAAAAAATGGCACTGTATTTTTCAGTGCATGTTTTAACTGGACTAAGCGAAATAATTATGTCCCATCAACAAAGCCACTCTGACATTGAATCATCCTTGAATCATTCATATACAGTAGGCTATAATGTTCTGACATACAGATAAAAAAACAAGCAATTTCACTGTTTTTGATGTAGAAAGTGTCCTAGAACATGTATAATCCCACTCAGATTTCCAACTTTCCAAGTAGCCTAATCTATCTTGAAGACGACATTATAACCCATGCCTAACTAATGCATGCTTTGGCTATGCCATAATCCTGTAAGAAAAGGGAGTGAAAACCGAGCTTAGTTTTCAAAGGGTTACGCACCCGTTTGCTGTATCTTTTCTATCTTGTTGTTTTTTGAGGAGCAAGCCTTTCCCATTGTGATACTGTATCACGCATCACAGCTCTACACCTGCTTGTGTGAAACCATGTGTGGCATGTCTTGCCTAAAATCACGCATTCCCTCCTATTTCATGCTTCTTATGCTTGTTGTCGGATTCCAGTACGCCACATGTTAAGACTGGGGGCCAGACGATTTGATGCGTGAGCACCGCGCACATGTTTCTTCATACATATTCAGCGCTCATTATCTCTGCACAATAACCCCATGTCTGATACCTGTCATTTTGAATGCAGAAAGAAAAGACGATCAAAGGAGATCGTCATAGCTGTGTGTCTCAGATGTAGCGTAGCCACTCCGGCTAATTTCAGCAGCACTGCCTTGATTACATACACGTGGAATGAGATTACTTCTCACTCTGTGGGTGGTTTAGGAATCACTTTTTTCACATTTACCTCCATCTCCAGCACTAGGTTTTTGTCTCTAACACCTTTTTTATTTTTACCCCCTTTCTTCTTCTCACTTTTACCCTGTTCATTTTTCTTCCTTCACAAATCCACCTTTATAGCAATGTCACCCACAGACTCCCTTCCCTCTGTCCTGTTTCTTTTACTACGAATTCTTGACTGGCGGTATGTAAATGCTAACCATTTATCATTGCTACAAGCTAGCACAAATAGCTCCTTAGCCACTGTGACCCCACTAAAAGAGACATCTCTTCCCCTTGAGATGTACAGTATGGGACCACTGAAATGGCCCATGAGGTGGCTTGTACTATCCCATAGGACAGGCTGGGAGAGGATTGGCATTAAGACTGAATCAGTGCTAAACATTTCCAGTGATGTTGTAGCTCAGGGAGGAGGGAGTGCAACCGAGCAAGCAGGGGGCCTGATTTAAAAATTGCCATCCTTGAACGGTGTCATGTTCTGTACGCGTAGGTGTATTCACCAGATAGCGAAACTCCCTAGGGAGAAACACCCCCCACCCGATGCATAATGTATTAACGTGGGCATATGCACATATAAACACACATGTAAGAACGAACAAACCACAGGGGAGGTAACAAAAGAAGCAGGTTGTAGTTAAGTACAGATACAGACAGCCCTTAATCTGCTGATGTCACTCGGCATCAGATTGCACTACCTTTTAGGTTCTTACAGTATATAGGGCAAACCCCCGCTCCCACCCCCAACCCCTTACTCTCACTGTTATCTATACTCATTCAAATACCTTTGAATAATACCTTTTCAGCTTAAACTAGTTTTATCATTGTGTAAAAATATCTCAAATAAGAGTCTAGTGCTACATGTGTACAGTGTAGTTTGAGAAATATAAAGTAATGTCTTTGTTAATGTAAAAACACAACAGATGCATATGCATGAAATCACATTTTAATTTTGTCATTTGAATAATTTCTTGTTCTTCATTATGTAAGTAAACATTACAGCACTGAGCTTTAATTGGTATTAATTCATGCTTTTTGCCCCTCGGATATTACACTGCAGTAAAAAATTACACTTGCTGAATTATGGGAAAGAGAATTGGCGGAGGTTTACTTCCAAACGTGCTCTGCTACAGAAAACCAATCACTACATTGCAATTCATAGAGTTCGGTCCTCGTGCAAGGATACTTTTCGATAAAATAGAAGGCAAACAAGTTCATACAAGGACGCTGCGAAAGCGAGCTTCAATTTCCTGTTTTTGTCTTCAAATGGTGAGAATTGAAAAATGCTCATCCTTACTTCCCACTACCCAAACAAGGCCAAATGTTTCATGCAGCCTTCAAGACAAACAGAAAAGGAAATTTCATCTCCAGATTTCATCAACAACCAATATGCTGTTTTATGTAAATTGTGTTGCTATCTTCCCCCCATGTTCTGCTTGTTTCAAGTTGAAAAATTTGTTGTTGTTTTTTTCAGCCTCCAGCAAGTTACTTGTTATTGTACTGTATGTGCAATTGTTGTGGAGTGTGGTATTCATTTTGCTGTTGTCGACTGATTGGGGTCATCTCAGATTAAGTGCTTTCTTACTATCGCCCTGATCAACACACACATCATATTGTGCCAAAGCAGGAAGTCATTATCCGTTGGGTTGTGAAAGCTAACTTGTGCTAACCTGGCGGCCAGTATGTTAGTGCTGGAGTTCAACTCTATTTGCACTCACTATTGCACTATTAATACAACTATAATACGTAGGGCCCCTGGGATCCATTCAGACAGCGATATTGTCTGGTTTCATATTCATTACAAGAGAACACATTTTCTAGGTGTTCTCTCATCAGTTTGTGCTGTGTCATGTGAAAGTAGCTCATAGAGCTTGTACAATACTGTGGGTTGCTATGGCAATAAATGGAGTGCAGTCAAGTATTCACATGAATGGTGCTTCCTAAAGTTAAGAAGGACGATATAGAGGTATACTTTACATTGGACAGTGTATGTGTATATTAATCATATTTTTTTTGGTCTCAAAAAACAAAACAAAACTAGTTCTGATTGGAAAAATGTTAGTTTTAAATACACAATGCCTGCGACTGGAGAAACAAGTGTTTGGGTATGTTTTTTGCTGACCGTGGCAGTTTTAGCAGTTTTATACAAACAGATTAATCTCAAAGTGCTTATCAGAGTAAGTATCAAAGTAAATGCAGAATAATAAACACATATTCTACTAGTGTTGGAATTTTACCAAGTACATTCATTCAAGGTACAGGTTTGAGGTACTTGTACTTTACTTGGGCATTTTCATTTTATGCTACTTTGTACTTCTACTCAACTACATTGAAGATGAAAATATCCACCATGTTCATTTGACAGCTGTAGTTACTAAGTAGTATAGCGAAATGTGATGCCTTGTTATAACAGTGTTTATAGTTAGAATTTGCTTCACTTCAACAAGCTACAACATTAAAATGCTTCTTACATGTCGATGCGTCAGTAATAATATAGTGTGACACTCACAAGATGGTACTTTTTGTACATGTCGCTGGTACATTTCTTGTAAGTAAAATGCAGAACCTTTATTTGCATTTAAGCATTTTTATATTGCGGTGTTGCTACTTTTACTTAAGTAAAGGATCTAAATACTTCTTCCACCACATGCATATATGTTTTGGAAATGCCAAGGATACAGAAAATGTACACATTTACAAAAGTGGTCACCTTGGCCGAAAATGATTTTGAGTTACGACCCCTTAAATTTATATTAGCTGCCAAGGTAGAAAAAATATTGTGGGGAAAAAAACAAGAATAATGAAAATCTTCCTGGAATATTGTTTTATATAGAAAGAAAAAAATTATTCTAAAATTTTGGATTTCTAAATGTGATCCTACAGCTGAAGACTTTATAAGGAGGTGTTTAAGAATAGTGCCTCTTGAAAAATGTACCTATGTCCTACATGACAATATCTAGGTATCAAGTCTACAAGAAATACAAACAATTTTCTAACACCAAAATAGCTCCCTCAGGATGTTTTAGAAAGTGTGCATGTTTTTTCCATATCGATTCCCTGGCCCCTGTACTTCGGTGTTTTCCTTGTCTGAGCGCTGAACAACCTCCGTTTCCTGAGTGGTTCAGATTAGCGACGTTGCACTGCAGTTTGTCTCAGCTCACAATGCTAAACTTAGCCCAGCTCTTGCCTCCAGTGTGCCGTTAGGCAATTCCATCTGATAATGTGTGGTGAAAGAAGAGTGAGGAAAAGACCTCTTTCCCCTCACACAAGACGAAAATCAGCCTGTTGTTTCTTTTCTTTGACCTCAATTACTATCAGGGCATGTGTTACTATAGGGGCATGTTGAGTCATGCCTGCTCTGGGAGTTGTTTGTGCGTATCTCCTACGTGTGTGTGTGTGTGACAGGGATTTTGTTCCTTTTAGCCTAGGAGGCACCGTACAGTAGGTGGGGGCCAAGGTGCATTATCCTTGGCCTGAGATGTTCCCTTGAGTGATGCCGGCACATGCGGGTGGGTTACAGGAAGGAGGGAGAAGGAGCAGGAGGAGGGAGAAAGCAACGAAAGGAGAGGAAATAGCAAAACCATGTCGGACATGATGGGAGCTAATCAAAGCCCAGCTCGCTGTCAGGAGCCGCTGCCACGGCAGCTGCCAGCTCCACAGAGTCACCTCTGACTTGGACCAGTAGACAAAACGCCACTTTGCTGATAGGAAGCAGGACACACATGTCTGCTCTGTTTGCACTGAGGAAAGGAAAATTGGGACATGACCAAGATTTGCTCAGGATAAGCACTAAAATAAAAAAGCAGCTTAAGTATTAATACCAGCATTTAAGTTTTCAGCTGATCTCAATAAAAATACAAACTGCTTGAACCACAGTGAAGGGAATCACTAGGCTGGAGTGGAGTTGACCTAAGAAACTAACGTTGTAATTTGCACACCGAAGTGGTTTCAAACATAAGATCTTGATGGGAGACCTGCTTCCCATTTCCTCTTTTTTTTTCTTGCCATGGCTATGCACTTAATAAATTGAAGTAGTGATTAATTAAATGAAAGCGATGGCTGGATGGAAAGACACTTCACCCCTGTGTTCTAAGTATGTGAATCAAGCCCTTTATGGAGTGATGACGAGGTACTTGTGTTTGTTACTTGTGTGTGCACAAACATGAGGTTACTGTCTACTGCAAGTATATTACAGACGGAAGGAAATTGCCATGCTCTGCAGATTTCCCTCCATCTAGTGACCAATTTATTAACTCTCACAGTTATTAACTTTCACTGTGTCAATAGATTGTTACAGTAGGAAAGAAAAAAAGCAATACACTGCTACTCTGTAATGACTTCTCTGTTTTCGATTTCATCAGGTAGAAGTTGCATGCAGCGTCTCATAAAAAACCCCAAAAAAACCAGATCAAATATTCACCATGTGCGGAGTTTATTACGACTGCACTGTATCTGGTCCTCCCTCTGAGCTAATTTGTTAACACTGAAGAGCTAATTTCCCACCAGGCATCATGGACAGTTTGACTGACTGTTTGAAACTCGCGTTTGCACGTTGCCGCCCCGCAAAAAAACACCATTAGTCTTTCCCCTCTGCTGGAAATCTGCAAGTGCGTGGTGTGCTGCCAATTAATGTGTTCAAATGTGTGTCAGGGAATGCAAGTAGAAGCAAAACAAATGGCTCGCTCGTTCGGCGTGTTGAACGGATATCTGGGTCCTGTCATAATGAGTAATGCTAATTGTGCTTAGCGGCGTCATTGGTCAAAGTGTCAGAAGCTGTCAAGTCGATTTGAGGAGTTTGTCCCGATCTTTCTCGTGGTCAGCTCATGAATGCATCATTACAGAGGTGCCATCAGTCATCCAGCTGCATGTGTTTCAATAAAATGGCTTATTTAGTCTGACAACTTCCATAAGTTGTTTGACCACCTTGGCAATGCAAGCACGAGTGATTGCACCGATTCCAAACCCTCACATTCGTCTCATGCAGCACAAACATTTTTTTATTTATCTTAAATGCTCTCTCTGCCGAGTTCTTTGACAGTTAAGTTTTTGGATAATTTTGCACTCCACGTAAAAGCCTTTTGAGATTTCGCCTGCCTTAGGCCATATGTAAACGTAATTTACTTGGGAGAACAATTTGCCTGAACTGTTTCTCACTTCAAGATAAATAACCCCTCATGCATTATTGAAAATGCTATACTTTTTTTTTCCTGAGTCGCAGTTCACAAGATTCCTCCCCCTCGTCTTGCAAGTGACTTATGTTACCCCCTCCCCTCCCTGAAAATGTCATTTGTTGCAAACTAGGAAGTGGGTGTGACAGGCTCCCATTGGTCTAATCAAATAACGGTATCCAGATTCATGCGCTAATTAATCACTAGCTCTGGGGGGCGGTCCCATCCAGTGATTCTCGGTGGAAAAAGAGACATTTGATCTGTTGAATCAGCTCCCTCGCTGTCTCCTCCTCTCGCTTCCATCTATCTTACATTAATTCAGTGAAGTCAGAGTTCATTTGAATGCAACCCCCTTCTCTCTGTTTCTCTCTCTCTCTCTCATACTCACTCACACACACACACACACACACACACACACACACACACTAAGTTTTCAGTTTGTATCTCCTACAGAATCCGAGCCTCTTTTTGAAGAATAAAATATTGCATCCTCACATATTATTAGCCTTAACATTTTTTTCTTGTCCTTTACTGGGGACATATTTGGCACTTAGCCAGACTTTCCGGCTTCCTAATTGTAGAGAGCATTATTATTTATTGGGCAATTATCCGCTGTGTCTGAGCTTACGCACATCAGCTGGAGCCTGAAACTGATCTAATACCATGTTTCACTTGTTGAGAGCTGTCACAAGTCCCCGATGTCTGTTTATCCGAGTGACGGTGGCTCATGTAGTCGGACTCATTGTAATTATGTGTGGTGGTTGACCTTAACTCCTTCTCCGTGACACGTTTTCTTGGGAGATGAAATGAAATACAAGCCCCCTTAGGCCTCTGTTCTGTTACTAATGATGACTTTTAAATGTCATTGTTGCTCTGTTCCGTCTGCACTTCAATGCCTGGTGGTTGAGAGAAGGTAATGGGTCCGGGCTCTGTGTCAGTGACCCAAGAATAAGCAAAATTTCTCCCTTCTTACTCACTATCACTATTAACAAACCCACAATCAAAACTCGAAAGCATTTCCCCCTTGGAGTGATTTTAAAAAGCTCTGCGGGGGAGCGACATTTTCCAAATGACCATTTTCCTCTCTGACCTTTCTGTTGCCCTTTTTGGAGAGTAATTGCATTTTTTTTTTTAAATATTCATTTGTGAATTGTGTCATTTGCAAGCATAATGATTAAAAACACTGCTCTGTGGTGTGAAAGTAATGGAAGTATCCAGCGTGACCCTCACAGTTTACTTTCCCCAAACTACTTCTTTTTTTTCCCCCTCCATATTCAGCAGTGCACTTGTCAGAGGAATTATCCAGGGAGAATCTGCAGCGGAGAAAAAAGAGATATGCACTGCATATAAATACTCCTAAAGTATAAGCTGGAGAGGGGGGAAGATGAATTGAATAGAACATGGGAACTTAGATAAGAGGATGGACTTTCAATAAGACTATTTCGATTTTCGATAGCTCTGTCAGTGATGTGTACAGGTAGACAGCGATGCGTGCGAGTGGGGCAGGATGCTGGCTCTGGCACTCGAGGAATATGAGCCCTATCAATCACCGCCTACGGGCACAAATGTAATTACACTACAGTTGTTGACTAGCCGGGTAATCCGAGCCATCACTGGCATGCAGTTACTGGCTTACATTAGGGGATTGCTGGTGCCCATGACGGCTTCGTGCTCGCTGCTCTCTGATGTTTTTTTTAATGCTTCTTTTGGGAACGTTGGCATGAATTGAGCCCTGGCCTTTACAGGGTTACCAGTAAGAGGAAGATAATTTATGGCTTTCATTGCCAGAACGAATACAATTATTCCAGTCTGTGATGTTTCAATGGCAAGTGTGCTATACTGTGTTGGGGTTTGAATGATTTATAATTTATTTATTTAGAATTTTTCTATAAATATTCCCTAAATCATTTTCACGTAGCAATTAGCCGAAAATTTACCAAAACTGGCCTAATTTAAACCTGAATTTATTTATTTTGCCACCTTGGGGCAGCACAACAAGCTGTAAACACAACTCTAGCAAAAGGAGGCTTATTTACATTCAACAAACATGTAGCAACATTAGCATTCATTTGAAGTCTTGTAAGTAAGTGCAATATTCAATCTCATTTTGAGCTCTGTTTTGCCCTCCACCAAGACTTGAGGGAAAATATCTGGCTCTTTAGCTACTAAATGCTACACTAAGTTCACCAGCTATTTGCTAATTTGTTGTATGTACGCCTTCTGTGTTTGGCAGGTAGCATATAGTTGGCTTTTGTTGGAAACAACACTGATAAGAACAGTTCTGGGCTGTAAAATCAAAACACTGAGCTGAAAGACGCTAAAACGCTCTCTAGACGGGAGGGGAAATGCTGAGTTGAAGGAAAATTTTCTGTGGGTTCATCCCTGCATGTGACCCTTTTCACATCACACGTATTGATTTGATCTATTGTTAATGTAAAAATATCGATTAGAGCAGCTTTAAGTCATGTTGCTGTGTTTGGTGTTTCAGACATGCTGTCATTTTTAGCTTATCCATTTAATGCACCTAAAAGTACAAGAAACAACAGGAAATCGCATCTAACCCAAAGTTCTTTGTGTGGTTTTAATGCAAATAGAGAAAGTCGTGTCGACATTGACTACCCAGAACCAGGATGAGCTGGCACAGAAAAAAAATGTCATATGAGTCAACATGATGCAGAACAGAGATTGTAACTTCTGTTGGAGAATAGTCATTATTACAGCTTCAAGAGGAAACATGGGTGATTTTCTTCCATCACCTGAATCACAACCATGTCATATAATATGATGATTGCTTGGTCGGTAAAAAATGTAATGACAGAAAAGTTCACACAAGACACATTTCAAATGAAGCAGTTTATTACTTAGACATTGCCATTTTTATGTCCTAAAACATGCAGAAGGAATTAGTTGATTCATGCCATCAATGTGTTTTTCAAGTCTATTTGTAATATGTGTGACTCAAGGTCCACTTACTAGCTTTTTTTTGGGGGGGTGGGGGGTGGGGGGTGGAGCTTGGGAGCATGTAATGTCAGTTACGAGATAACATGGTCATTCCTTTGAGACGTGGTTGAAAGCTCTGAAAAAGCCTAAAGTTGAGATTATTTTGTCACACACACTGATCCTAAGGTAAAAAATGTTGTTTCATTTATTACTACCAAGGTATATGTGACTATTACTCATGATATTGATTTCAGGTGATATCACCTAGCCCCTATTTTCACATGGAAACACTCTCTTTGCGCCGTTTTTGTATCTTCCTATCTATCCTCCCTGATGAATGCCTGTGCTGCACGTCGTCTAGCGGTGGCTCTTGCAGCTCAGACACTTGTCTGAAAGGATGTTTATAAAAATCTATAACTGCCACAGTCCTCCTACAGTCACTCAGGCCAATGTTTACGTTCCTCGCCCATTTTTTATTCTCGCTGTAAACACAGAACTCTTGCAGTCTGTTGTGCACATGCCCGCTCGTGCGTGAGTGTGAGCTTCCACAGACGTGCGTGGGCGTGCGTGCATGTGCCTGTGCCTGTGTCAAGGAAAGGGAAAACAGCAACCTCCGAACTGCCGCTGCTCGGTCCCACTAGCCCTCCAGGTCATTTTGGCTCTGCGGTAAACAGCAGATTTTTGCCAAACAGGCTCTCTGCTTTGGCTTGAGGCACCGAGCACCTTTTGACCCTCTGCCTCCTGCCAGTGTGTAACTTAACTATAGTGCATTGTCACCTTAAAAGACAAAGCATGAAGCAGCCCTTTTGATTTAGAGTTTCTAGTCCGGAGGGAAATTGTAACAATTTACATGAGACACCCTCTGCTCTGGTTTTGTTGTCTCTGCATTTCTGTCTCTCTCTAATTTCTCAGTTGAATGCCCATGTAATGGATGTTTATTTTCTCACTACCAAATGCAAACACCATGTCGATTTTCTTATGTTTGATCTGTGTCAGTCTCTCACTCTGTTTCCACAACTATTGGCCTCTCGAGGGCCCCTGTAGTATTGCTCATCCTCCCACTCCTAACATCCAGCGTCCTGTCCGCCCACACACTCTCGACCAGGGTGGACATCCTCTTCTTATATGTCTCAGTGTCAGACCTTTTGATTGCAGGTCCTCCCATCTGTTCTTGTATTTTCCTGTAGGAATATACTGATTTTTATTTATACTTTTATTCAGGTCTCCGCAACTCCAGGATGAAGTTGTTTTCATGCTTAACTGCAGAGATGCTTTAACCAAAGTAGAAAAGGAAGTCCTCATACTTACATTTTGTTTAATTTTTTCCCCTCTGTAGCCTTCAGTCGAGCACCCGTCCCCATGGCGGTGGTGAGGAGGGAGCTGTCGTGCGAGAGCTACCCCATCGAGCTGCGCTGCCCGGGCACGGATGTCATCATGATTGAGAGCGCCAACTACGGCCGCACCGATGACAAGATCTGTGACGCAGACCCAGCACAGATGGAGAACACACGGTGTTACCTGCCAGATGCATACAAGATCATGTCTCAAAGGTAAGGACACATTTGCATTAATTATTTTGGCATGAATTTTGTATGAATTTTGGTAAACGGTCTTAGACTGAGAATTTCAATGGATATTGTCATTGGACAATTTAAAATGTTTAAAGTCAATCTGAAATTGAAATTCACTTTTGCTAAGAAATCAGTATATGTATCCTCAGTGTTTGTTTTGACTTGTGTACTGATTTGGTCACAATTGTGATTACCAAAAAGATATTACATTTTGAGATGATTGTCACACATGGATTTATTGTTTCGTGTATAAATATAAATGTGTATGTTTGGCCTGGTTCTCCAGACTACCACCTGTTCTCGCAAGTTTCCTTTTTAGGAAGTAAACAAATAATCTACAGATGATGGTAAACTAAAGACAACCCCAGGGGTCTTTGGGGAAGAAGCAAAGTCTTTTTATCTGTACAAATATGTCCAGAACTGCTGAGGCTAACGTTAACAACTACATACGTTTTACTGAGCGGACAAAAAAGAGATGGGGAGAAGTCATATTCAGAGAAAGAGAGAGGCAGTGGGGGAAAGCGAGGGAGCACCTGTGTAGTTACATGTGTGTATGAGAGAGAGAGAGCAGTGTGTGATGCAGCCACGGTCTTGATGTCCTCTGTTGTGATGTTCAGCTTTATATTTTGCCATGGTGCGACCTTATTTTCCGACCTTGTAGTGTGATGAACAATATGTTGGCAGTTTAAGAGCCAATCAGTAAAAGCTCTGAGATGCAGTCAGGTTTTTTCGGATGTAATTATTTATGCAATCTAAACCTGGACTGTGCTTTTCTTTCTATAAATTGTATGTTTTAGGTTAGTTGAGACAGTAGTGATTCAGCAGAAGTGGTGATGTGGTTACAGCAAAGTGTTTTATTTTGATAGCTAAATACATGTGTGACATAAGCATTTTAAGCATTTCTACTCGAATGCCTCTATCCAGGAAAGGTGACAATAAAGTCCAACCAATTAGGCAAAGTGAAATAAGTCAATTATGTTTATGAGTGGTGATTTCAAGTGATGTAGCTGATAGCAGCATGTACCACATAATCACCTGGATTTGGAGGGAAATGTTAATTTTTGAGGTATTAAAAAGGTTCTTAAAAACCATTAAATTTGATCACAGAAAGTGTACGGATACCCTGTTTATCATCTTCTGAAAAATGCTCCAGTATCATCATAGTTCAAAGTTCAGTTCGACTTTGATATATCTAGGGTTTAAACACATGATTTACAAGATGTTTTCTTTTATGCTGTAGGTGTTTCACGTTGACAACAAATGGCAGTAATAAAAAGGTTAAAGGGTTAATTGCACCCCCATTTAAATATATATATAATGGAATATGAATATTTGCATGTATGAATATGTACGCACACACAGCCACACTCACAAGCAAGATTTGCTTTATGCTGTTAAGTAATTGACTCGGGTGGCTGTGTTTGTTGAGGGAAAAAAACCTTGAAAACATAATCAGCAAATCTTCCGTTAATGAGAGATGCTGTAATTCACACCTGAGGTCCGCTGAAATGGAATTAAATGCGGCTCTCCTCGAGACGTGTTTTTCTTCATGAAACCGCTGTATTTATTGATCTTACTTCAGAGAATATAGAAATGTAATGGCTTTGTGGGAAAAATGGTACACAGTATCTCAATGATTTGTCTTGTGCGATAAATACGAGGGTAGGGGCTTGAGATTTGCAAGAAGTATAAAAAAAGACGGGGCCGTGTTTATACAGTAAAGTCACCGGTGGTTTTGGAAAATTAATACAAAAGCCCTCCTTTGGGTAGGTGTGAGGGTTAGCTACATATCCCTGTTATGGATTAATTGGGTCAAGAATCCCGGTTAGCCATTAACACGTTCAAACATAGACATCACCATACCTGGCTGCTAATCAATATTAGTCATAAATTTGCTCTGACGCCAATCAATGTCCATTTGAAATAATATGAATACATTATAAGTAATTTGTCAAAATAAAAAAGTGCTCTATGGGCTTTGCTGCCATATGTGAGTCTTGTTTTTCAGAGTTACGACCCTGTTGTGCAGAAACCGGGACATGGAGACCTATTTGTCAGGGCAGACAGAGTGTAGTCTTACTGT
Source organism: Maccullochella peelii (assembly GCA_002120245.1). Classification (NCBI taxonomy): domain Eukaryota; kingdom Metazoa; phylum Chordata; class Actinopteri; order Centrarchiformes; family Percichthyidae; genus Maccullochella; species Maccullochella peelii. The sequence continues at coordinate 94,330 of LKNJ01001004.1, forward strand.
GCTTTGGCTTTTGCGGTAAAATGGATTGCTAACATTAGCGCAACGTATACACAGGTTTCGGGGGTTTTAACCAAGTAGTCTGGATTCAAGAAAATGTGGCGCTCAAGGCGAGTGTGGAGTGAATATATGTATAGTCTATCTCAGCTCTTTTGTTGACTTATTGCAGCACTTAGAAGGGATGGACTTGATCTAAATTGCTACTCTGCGTTAACATTTGTCTACCTCTTTTCATATCCAAAGCTTTAGTCCCACATTTGACGGACCCCTTTGAGAATAGTAATGGACGTTTGGGCTTTATCAAACAATTGCTCTTGGCTTTTTAGTTTGGTACCATAGAGTTTAGATAATAAGCTGTGTGAAAAGCAGCTGATGGTGTTAAAAAAAAAAAAAAAAAAGAAGCTGTTTGAAACATGTTGTCAGATAATTGATGCACCCTGTAGCTCCCTTGTTCTCCAGCCGCCCACTCAGACTAAAAATCCCTGCAGGAATGAATCAACGGGTCCTGCTACTGTCAAGAACACACAACTAACAAAGTGCCAGGGAAAAGCGAGTCTTTTTAGGATCTTGTTGCTACCGGGGGCGTTTCAATGATGCTAAAAGGTAACTACAAGCCGATTCAGAGCCAGAGCACTTTGTCTTGGGAGAGGAAGTTGCTAAGTGGATGAAAGGTGTGGGTGGTATGACTTGAGAATGGGTGAGGAGGGAGAGCGCCAAAGTAGGGATGGGGTGAGAGGATTTCAATGATTTTCGTGGCTGTAGCGACACAGCTACACATTAGCATGCCGAAGTTAGCACAACAAACGAAGGTCACCCCCCCGACTATTTCATTGTTGAGCTGTCAGAGCCGTTGCTAGGCACCTGCAGCTAAGCTCATTACGGTTAAAAAGAACACGAGAACAAAACAGAAACAACTAATTTGAACGGAGAAAGTCTTCAAAGACTTGTGTTAAGGCTGATGTTAAAGCCGGGGCACAAAGATTTGACTTTATATGTTTGGTTTTCCGATGCATATATGATTTGAGCGAGGGTAATGTGATGCGGGAAAGAAGGAACTGCAAAACAATGTCACATGTTGATATGTGTCTCAGTTAATTTACAGTGTTGCTTTCTCTTTTTGAATTACAATTAATTTGCTTTGATCAGACTTGTAGCCTGTAAGCCACCGTTAGCACAAGATTTTGTAATTCTTAAATTTATCACCACAGATAGCTGGATATTCCTCCCTCGTCTCCTACTTTCTTGTTTCTCCTACTTTCTTCTTTCTCCTCTCTCCCCCCTCATGTAGTATGTTTACATGCACACTATAACCCAATCACTGGAATCAACCCAAACAATGTAATAGTGTTATTAAAGCATTTACATGGTTCGCAGTAACCTGATTTCCCCAATTATTGTGGTTTCCATGGGTTGTTTGATTACAGGGCTAATGTCTGGAAGGATGTGTTGCAGACTACAGAAAACAAAAGGCAGACAGAAAATGGATTGATTCATTGATAATGTTTTGGTCTTTGTGGTGGTGAATTTGTATAAATACTCCATTACTGCTAGCCGTGCCTGAATCAATACTGCATTTTTAAAGGCTGACACCAATATCGATATTTGAGAGTTTAAAAAAATACAATAGCCATATATCATCCGATATCCGACATTTTTTTCATATAAACTCATAACGTTAACATGCATTTTTGAAAAGGATCCCTTAAATTTGACAATTGTAGCAAAAATATACACTGAAAAAGACACTTTAAAGTAAAAAAAAAAAACTCTGTAATGGCAGCACTATCTCTAAATAAAACATATACTTGGCTTTTCTGTATTGTAATTTCTTCTTACTTATCGGCCGACCTCTAGAAATACTAATATATTTGGCATAAGTTAATGTTAACCAGTAGTATCAGCCCAGTCGATGTATTGGTCGGGCTTTAACAGACAAGATTTAAGTCTTACTTGAAGTTGGCTGACTCCATCCAATCTATAAATAATCTCCCATTCTAAGGAAATTACAAGATGAGTCTCATTTCCATACTACATACTAACTGTGAGCAGGTTTTGATTATGTAGTGTGCTCACGCTAATAATGGTGATACCAGCTCCTGAAAGACCTTAGAAAACAGGAGTTAAATATTTAGAAAACCCTTTTGCTTCTTTTTTGTGAAGTTTAATTAGCATCGGAATTGTAGAGTTGCAGTTAGATTGATGTCTGAAGGAGAATTTGTTCATTTCTTGTTGGTAGAAAATGGTAACGTATGTTGTTTTCTTGTATTCTAACTGCTCAAACTGTATACTATCAAAGTATACAAACTGTAAACATTGGAGACTAATTATGTTTACTCCAATTTTGAACTTAATTATTATTAGTATTAAGAAACTGGTTGATGTGTAATAATTTGAGCGTCACCTTAAAATCTAATTAGCATGCTTGTGAATGCACTGATAGTATTTTCCTCTTGTGGCCCCTTTTTTTCTCCCCACCTAGCCTGTGCACCACCTGCCTCTGCTGCTGGCACCAGTTAAGTCATGGTGACTGGCAAGCGTGGTAGTTAGCATTCACATCCCGTCTGAAGATGAGCCACGCTGCTGCCGGCTAGTCTGTGTGCCAGGCTCGCATCCATCACCGGCAAATGCCCAGCCATGTCACCGGCTCTCGCGAGCTGTCAATCCCCCTGCTCCCCCAGCCACTAAGAGCGCTCCATTGATATTCAGCCATCAAACCCAAGCGATACCTTTTCCAGTTTAGCCCACTTATAAAGATGTATACTGGGCTATTTCGGCAAGGTGTTTGGTTCCATTACTGTCTTTTAAGCGAGAGCTAATAGAACCCTGTATCTGAGTGATAGTGCACCACTGAGCTTCTGAGTGCTGTAATGCATCTCAAAGTGAAGGTTGTCTCGCACCATGCTGTGACAGGATGAAATGAATAGGTCTTTCATTAGCCATTCCCCCCTTTGTGCTGTGAACAACATGGCTATGCAGAATACACATCCCCTGGATAAACATGTCGCCTATAGGTGGTGCCGTGTTGCAAGCTAGATGGAGGCTAATGATGCTGTAATTGAAACAAGCTACCAAGGATTAATTTTAGCACAATTTGAGGCCATTTGCATAGTGTGTACACACATGCTGCAGCCTATGATTTTTGCAATCATTGCTATTCCCTTGTGGGATATTTTAGGAGCTTATTGTTTGGGAGCTGAGGCGTCTGTTGAATCTGCCTCCCTCCAAAACACGTATAGATCTAGTGCCATTTCCCACTGTGTGAAATTGCTGGAGAGGCTGGCCACTTGTGCTATCAAACAACAGTGACCCTTTTTTCATCAGAGCCCCAGTGTCTCTCTCCTGCCTTTTTTTTGTGTTCCCCTTTTCCTTTCCCCAAGGCGGTGTGGCCTTCACGGCCAGTAATTACAGGCTATATCAAAGCTATATATCACCTTATATCTCAGTAGACCTCAGCAGGCACCTTAAGGGACAGCTGATAGTATTGTGGCAGGCTTGTGCATGACCCCTGAAGGAGAAAAGCAGGTCGGGTAGGAGCAAACCCAGCCTTCCACCAAACACATACACCCAAACACACACATACACATTCTTGTCCCTATCTGTCCAGACTCTCCTTTTTGTCTTTTGTATCACTTTAATTTTTTTCCCCCTCAGTCTCTCTGGGATTCTTTCCACTGCTGTGTCATCACACTTGTCATTTCAAGGAACAAAGAAGAACAAAACATATTTTTGTCTACCAGCATTTTGTGTTAATGCACATGACACTAATGATGAAGGTTAATAGATATCACAGCTTGATGAGTCTCTTGAGGACGATAAAACTAAATGAGCGCAACCTGTGATTTGAACCTGCTGGCCTTGTGACAGTTGACATTTGACAACCTTGCTGTTAATGACGTTTATGTGGGAAATAAATGCTTCCAGGCCATTATTTACTTCACTACACTTAGGCTGGAATGTATGAGACAAATGGCTCCTCTCCCGTCGGATGAAAACGTGTCGACAGAGGGACAAGAATGATTGAGGGATAAGACGGGGAAAGCAGATGGGAGGATCCTTTCTCCTTTGCCGATGATCTTTCCCATACGTTCCAGTTCTCATTATCCTTGGCTTTTGACCTTATTTCAGAGTTGAGGGATTTGATGAGATATTTGTTTGAGCAGGAGAGTAGGATTAACTGAAGAATTCCCTTGGGTTCTTTTGCCCATCTTCATTTAAATCCCCTCATCTCAAGCAGGATGTTGTGGGTGTAGGTTTTCTGGGAAGAAAATACAAATTCTGAGTTCCATGCATTGCCCAATTGGCAAAAATACTAAGATATGGAGATCAAGGTGAAGTTGAGATATACACAGACACTTTTAAATTCATTTTTTAAAATTCCTATTAACCTAGAATTTATGTTGTTATCAAGTTGAGCAAGAAAATTATTCTTGAAGCAACAAAGAAAAAAATATAGAACATAAACAAAACATAAACCTGATAGTTGTAATTCTAAACAGCTTAAAACACAAGCACATGCCTACCTGTCCTCACTTGCCCTCAGCTCTGAGGGTGACTAGGCGTATACAAGAGCGTGGCCATCTGCTTCATACTCTCCCACATATCCCTTGTCTTGTGTTGGCTTTTTCTGCTTATATGTGTCTAGAATATGTCATTTTACCTCGGCATATTTTAAATGGATGCTACATAAAAGAAAATGAAATAAAATGACAGACCTTTGATCATAGTGTACAGACAGTGTTTTACCAAAAATTAAATAATTTCTTCATAGTATGTCACCATAAAAAGTAATCTGGCTGTTTGCACATAGTCACATAAAACAATGGTTGCTTATTATTATATATAATTAATAGCCATAGCTATTTGTCATTAAAGACCAAAAGAAAAAAAGAATTTAAAGGTGCACTCCACTGATTTTACACATTAATTCCAGTTTACTCGTCACAAGGAGTACAACCCAACCTGTCAATCTGAATACCGTCATTACAAACTGGAGGTGTGGGATTTGACGGAAGTGGGAAATAAAAAAAATATGCTATCAAGTTGCATTATGAGAAATGTAGGATCCAGTACTTTTGGAGCTTGACCCAAATAAAATTCAGGATATCTAGGCTTTTGGTGGTTCAATTGTTACCATTTTAAAGGGATTACCCCTTTAATCCTTTCTTTTTTTTGCAGCCTTAATGCAGTCTTTTGTTTCTTAATTCATTAAAGAAAGCTGAAACACATGCATATTCATATAGTAGCCTTAAATACTTTATGTAGTTTTAAGTATAAGCAAAGACACATGCAATTGACTTCAAGAGAGAGCTTCATCATGCTGAACAGATCTGAGAGTAATACCATCATTATTCATGGATGACCCCCAAAGCCCAATTAGAAGTGGAGTCCCTTGTTTAAAGTTGAGGTTTGCATAAACATTTAACTCCCCAAACAATGAGATGTCAGGTGAATGAATGCAGAATGTTAATAATTAATGTGTGCAAATATCACACAGGTGCTGCTTTAAATTAAAGGTTCTATTAGACAGATTGTAATAAAAGGAGCTCTGTAGTACTTAATTATATGAAATGATCTATTACCACTGCTACTTTTAGGGATTTGATTCCTATTGGGCATCCCAAATTAGAAAAACGAATACAAACTGTGCATAGAAATATGTACGCTTTGTTTAAACCATGCATGTTACAACATATTAGATTATATTGAGTGCATATTTTGATTAATTTCTATGAGGTCCTGACTACAAGCTTTTTCTCTGTTCGTGCAGGAGTCGTTGGTTTGTCTTGCTTACTCTTGGTTGGAGGCTGTTTTTCCATGATACAATTATATGTTGAGCACCTGACAATTATAGAACAAAAACATGACCGATGAGCACAGCGGGGGACAAGTGCCTGTTGTAATAGTATGAACAAATAGAGAATGGTGGGTGGCTTTGCAGCCAACGTTAATATGCAAAAGGGTATTAATAAAAGCTCTGACAGAAAGAGAAGATAAAGACTCCCTTTTGCTATACAGCAAACATGCGAAATAATAAACAAATTTCGAAGTTCTTTGGATTACTGTAAGAATTTTAAACCTCCTTTCCATCTGTGCATGTTTGCCTCCTTCCCTTGCATAACCCTCTTTCCGTAAAGACTTTTTAAATCAAAGCGGTTTATTTATTCCGCGTCCTATTCTTTTCCTGCATTGGATGACATCACCTGGCATTCATTATCCTGTCTCATTTTTCAGCCCCTTCCTGCCTCCAACCCTACTCCAATCCTCTTTGATAAGAACCTGCTGCATTCAATTTTGGCCAGTTAGTTGCTGTAAATTTCAAGCTGGCAGCCTATCCAGTCAGCCTGGGTCTCCAGACGTGGCCATACAAGACTCTGTGCTGATTAGACGGAAAAGGAAGCCCGTGTTGGAAAATGGCAAATGTTTAAGGACATATCCCCATATGAAGCAGATTGGTATCTCTCAAGAGATAGAGATAAAAGAGGAGCAGATAGACTCCAACCAAGCCAGTGGTTTGAATCGACCGTAACGGTGTCCATTTTTGGATTCTGAGCTGAATGCCCCATAGACTTTGTTATGCCCCTATAAGTTGAGCACTTTGCCAAGAAGTTTGGGAGTTTAAAAAAATGAAAAAATCTCGGGCCCCTTCATATTACCCCCAGGAGTCTCACTCTGGTCACAAGGTTTTTTTTGTGTCATTTTAATAGCTGTCACAGTGGCGGCTCACTAAACATGGGGTTTAGGCTCAGTCCATTTGTCAGCTAGGGGAGTGAGTTTCACTTGGATGAGTGCAAACAGTAAAGAAAGGGCTAATTCAGACAGGAGCAGGTGGTTAGTCAGAGTGCAGGGAGCCGATTTTTCCTTCCCTCTATCTGATATATATCCCTCTCTGTGCTCCGTAGTCTTTTCTCCTTGTTCTTCTAGTTTTCTGCTTCTTCTTTTTTTAATTGGCAGGTGGGAGTAGGCAACATACACATTTGATGTCTACTGCTCTATCTCTTCCTTCTGCCCTGAAGCGATGGATCCTTTTTTTCTTTCTTTCTCCAACATAGAGAGGGCAAGCAACTTCTTCTGACCTTTTAATAAGTTTCCTCGCTATTCATCATTTCTCCCCCAAGATAAAAACAACATTCTTTCATGCTGATTCATAGCTCAATTTTTGGAATGAGTTCCAAAACTTCTTGTGGCTCTTTCATCCCCTTAGTATACCGCCATTAAAACAACTTTTCATCTGCAACTGTCGATGTACAATGTATTAATTGAGGGTCTAACTGGAAGAAGTCACCATAAGAAATGTCGTCAGCTTGTAGGACTGTACAGTAACCTGATGATTTATGCCCAGTGTACATTACCTACTTATTTAAAGAATATTGCACCCATTGGTATTTTGGTATCTGGGCAGCTAGCATGACAAAAAGTGGAAGAAAAGGTTAACTTGGTGATTCTACCAGCAGGGGTTATGAAACGTGTGATAGAAATGCACCGCAATTACAGAATTTTGTCAATGAACACTTAAATCAGTCTCTAACAACACACACATTTAGATACACATTTTGTATGTGATTATGACAAGAAATTTAGTAAAGATTAATGATTGAGTCTTAATATTATCTGACATCTAACAACTTTCAGTCAGACACAACCAACACCAGACTGCTACAGAATAGCCACTCAGTAACCACTCTGTGCACCTATGCTAACTTGGTAATCTCCCATTTTAAGCATTACAAACCATCAGGTTTAGGTGATGACTTCCTAAGGGACGCATTTTTGGTTATACAGTTAAAAATGAAAACTCTTTAGTCGATTTTGAAGTTCTCTCTTTTCTCCACATCACCAAATGATCTCGGGCGTGTTTGCTCCCAGCAGTCTTTTTTTTTATATTCTTATCCAAAAACCTGGGGTTGCCAGGGGCAACAGCTGTGTGAGTCATCACCTTCCTTTCAACTTGTCTGGCAAAACTAGCATTGCATTCATAATAGCTGAAATGCATTTTAAATGGAAGTATAATGTTATGCAGCAGAATTATGATTGTAATAGTTTTGATTAAATTTGATAGGGGTGAGCAGACAATTTATGTTTTGAGAAAAAAAAAAGGACAACTCTCTCTGGATAGCCAAGTAAACAGGATTATTGTGGGGAATTGTCTGTTTATGCAATCATATAAACAGCTTAAACAAACTGCTTCAGTCTTAGTTTTGGCAGCAGTGGCCTTATCGCTGCATATAAAAGTAAGCGTATCTAATTGAATCCAACCTTATTAATCGCTTAAGTGAAACAAAGGCAAACATCAAAATAATGTAATACATAATTCATTTAATTTTACTACAGTCAGTGTGCAACTGAGGATCATTGGGTTGCCAAATAAAACTTTCAGTATCTCTACAAACACAAAGGCACATTACCTGCCTTTGTATTTGTACCTTGCCACTCTAAATCTCCCAGACAACAAAATCATTTTCCTGCACTATGCTCTCTATTGGGGGAGCCATTTCTGTCAATCACCACTGTGTTTGGCAGAGCTGTTTAAAATGTATGAGACCAGTAATGTGACTGGCCGGGAAGATCATGATTAATCACCATACCCCCCCCATTGTTATATGCCACTTCATCTAACCCTTTGGTGCACAGCTGACTGTGCTTACAGTATATTAATGGAAACAACAACTACCTTTAGATACACCCTCACTGCACATGATCTAGTGCTGGTTGTCATGATTTCGTTGCATTTACGCTCATTCTTTTTGTAAGAAAATCACCTTTTCCAGGATTTGGCGTCAAAACCCTCCACCCGACCAGTGCAAAGAAGGTCGGACACTTCTGGGAACAGGTGTTTCTCTTCCAACCGGAATTTCCTTTAAATGTCATTGACTTTTAAATGTCAATATACCAACTCGCCAGTAGCCCCATTTCATGTGTGTATCTCCAGTATGAAATTATCACAAGATCATGTTTTTTTATGTAGTGACCAGTAGTAGTAACTCATGGCATCTAAATTAACGTTGCTAAATCATGTTTTCCAAGCCATGTTTTCATTGTCATTTTCTGATGTTGAGTCATTTCACAGCACTGTGCAGCTTTTTGTAATGCTTTCAAGAGTCAAATGTTTTAGTCCCACAATAAGAGGGCACAGCTTTCTAGTTTTTCGCTACTGTAATACAACTCTGGATTCCCAGCATGTGTCATGGATATTTAAAAATCTGTGATTGCTCGGTGTGTTTTTGTGTCTGTGTGAAGACTGATGTTTGTCATCTGGCTTGGTTGCAGCTGAACATTGCTCGAAAATGACTCATCGTTGAGAGTTTAGGCTGCGATGAGGTACTATCGTCCTACTGAAACGATGGATGGCTCAAACTGCTTTGCTGGGAAAGCCTCCGGTCATTGCTCACCCCAGCATTACAAGGCACTTTCTACCTCTCTAAATCCCTCTATCTTCCCCTCTCTCTCTGTCTTTCCCTGTCCTCTCAATTACTGCTCAACGCCGAATCCCTTTTGCCCTCCTTAGCACTCCTCTTCCAGTGCCTCAGTTTCTTTTATTTCACTTTAATGTTTCTCTTTTTCTTTGTGTCTTTGTCACATCACCCTTTATTCTAATGGGCTTAGGCTGGCCATGAATGAGTAGCCACAATTCAAAGTCTCCAGGTACTGTACTAGCGAGGGCAGTGAAAGTGGGATCTACATTCACGCCACATGCCCTCTAACCTTGGCAAGACGAAATCAAGGGAGCGATACAAGAAGCGGTTTCACCTTGTTTCCTTCGTGACTCTCTGATTGGCTGCAGATGGTTAGCACCTCACAAAGGACCTGTTTTATTAGCCTGCTCTCATTCACCCACAGTAACAGCACTCATCTGCTTCCTCCATTCCAATTTCGCAAGAGGATATATCCAGATTTGTGTTTAAGATGTCTCTGATACAAGTTTCATAAAATGTGTTTTTATGATTAATGCGATAGTGGTGTTTGTGTTTATCTGGTGAATGAAAGAGGCACTTTTAAAGATTTTGGAATCCTATTCCCTCTTTATCTTATAGTATCTCAAACTAAATTTTGGCTGAGTCTTGGTAGATATGGGTTCAAAAACATGACAAACTTTAAATCTTTATTAATTAAAAATGGTGCAATTATCTCTCTGTTTGATCTTCGGCTGTTGGACCCACCTGCATGGTTAATATTCAATGGAAAACCTTAACATAATGTATCAATCTTTAAGCTGAAAAACTGATTAGACACCTGCAATCAGTGTTTTATAGCATAGTTGCATAATTCACTTTGATCTAGTCCAAGCATCTGAGTATTCATATAGTTGGCGCCACTTGAACTCTATACATATCCAGTAATCCATATGGAAATACAGTAGGGTCTTATCTTGAGGGATTCTGTTAGTTGTGCATGACTTTCAGTGTATTTAGATTTCATGACAATAGATTAATAATTGCTTTTCCTGTTTTTATTTTTGAAAATGTAGAAATTTCAGAAATATCTAAAAGCAGTGCTTGGCGGCAATCTTATATATCTAGTCTCAAAATAAATATCTTCTCTAAGCCAGCATTTCTCAACCTTTTCTTGCCTGTTAGCTTGTTTTTATGTTCCAAAATTCTCAGACTGACTGAATTTGAGTGCGCCATTCTTTTGTATTTTCAAGCACAAGGAACAAGATCCAAAAGCATTATGTAATGCATGAATTACATATTACACATAAATTTATATTTTAAGCCTTTGACAAAACAGTCTTACCTCAAGGTCTATTTACTAGCTGTCCTGGAGCTTTCAGTCATATTGCATGATCTTCATTTGCAGATAAAGTTAACCCAATCATCACAGAAAATTTCATTTTTTTACTTAGCACCTCAAGCACTTTGATATGATCTATTTCAGGCTTCATTACTTTTTGTATTATAAATATATCAATATAATTTTCAAATAAATTATTTCACAAACCCATCAGCAATTCAGGTGACCCCATGTTGGCTTCCAGTACCCAGCTAGATAAATTCTTCTGCCTTTCATCAGCTCTAACTGATTGTCCCTCCACCTCACCCTACCACTCACCCATATTCAGTGGCGCGCACATTCCTGTTGAGGGTTTTGTCTGTGTCTAGAGTGGCCTCTCCTTTTTTTGGCCTCTTTTGAAAGCTAATTATGCCAGGCTATTTTCTGACTGTGGAGCGTGTCAATATTACACAGTGGGAGAGCTCTCGCTCACCCCGTGCTGCATTCTTATTCATGAGCCTTAATTCCATCAATGGCCTCCTCAGCTGCTAGACCATGGTTGTTCCTTACTATGTTGTGTTTTTAAGGAAAGTGCTTAAGTAGCTGCCATAAAGGAGTGAAGCTTGTAGCTTCGTCCACTCACCATTTGCTTAGAACACGTTCAAAGTGCTGCGGATAAAGCAAGAATAAGGGCTTTTGTGGGTGCTGACATGGACCTAGTTTTCTCATGTACATGCTCATTGAGGTGGGGGTGCAGAGGGTGGAGCTGGATGGCTGTAGTGGAGGTTGTGAGGCTCTCGCGGTGGAATTGAACGTGATGCACACTGCAAAAAAAACTTAGGTTTAACAAAACGGATTCAAACCAATGTTCGTAATGTAATGTAGTTGCACAGAAAAGTTAGCTCCCTACATTCATGGATTTTCAGTCAAACAAGTGTATTTAATCAGGTAATTCCCATTGATATTAAGAATAGATTGTCAAGGGAGACCTGAGTAGACAGAAATTATTTTTAGTTTTAATCTAATTATTCAAATTATTCAATTTAATAAAACATTATTGTTGCAGTTTGAAGCTACTCCTCAAACCTCAGAGAAAGTGCTTAAATTGTGTTTCAGATTTTGTGGCTTAAACACAATTACAGGCCTTTCACTACTCTTAACATGTGCCCCAAAAATGGCTAGTAATTACCTCAATTTCTGCTTTCTGGCAAGCTCCGGAAGAGTCATAATAATGGCTTGAATTTGTCTGTATTCTATCATAGATGGAGGGAAAAATTTTGCACCAATTCACTAGTAGACTATCCTTATCTGCCTTTGTGATTCAAACGACTTGACAATAAACCAATCAAAAACTGTTTATTTAATTTAAAACTGTGGCTGTAATCTGTATCTGTGTCGTATGAGCAAAGAGGTTGAAGGATACACTGAGAAAGTTTTGAAGGGAGGGTATGAGACACTGTTTTCATAGTTGGAGAATGACAGAGAGGGATGCAGCAGAGATAAAAAATGGTTCATCTGAGGCAACTCTGCACCCTTTTTCCCCTTTGCCTGCTGATGCTGTCGCCACACAATCAGGTTTCTCATGTCACCTTGAAAAGCGGATGGAACTTACTGTTCCCTGATACTGTTGTTTACAATGCTGTTCACTTGCAACTTGGACATCTGTTGGTGTTTGATTAGTTAAAAGATCAGAATTTGAATTTGCCTTCTTGATCTTGATTTGACATCCCATTTATAAAGCCGTCTTATGCGCTACTGTTGTTGGTTATGGTCTATGTATTTAAATGCAAATGTTAAAAGGTTGTGTGAATGCCAACAGGAAAGTAATTGTCTTGTCCACCTTTGACCTTCTGATATTGTCTTATTGTTTTGTAGCATTTCTCTGAGCCATTTCAAGAAGGTACCCCAGTTGCTTCCTCCACTGTTAAATCTGTGAATGTGGATTGTGCAAACAGCCAATCGCATGACAGCAGTGTATTTAATAATAGATATGATGGAAGTGTAGATTCCAGTTGGGAAATTAGGGTGCTGCAGCACCATAAAATAATAAAATTCAGCAAAGTAAAAGACATAGAATACAAGCAGACAGACAGAATACAAGGTAAAAAAAGGTAAAAAACACACTATTTTAATAATAATAGCAGTATAATTGTATATTTAAAGTAGTTACTAACAGCACTGGTTTTTCTTATAAAGCAAAAGCATTTGTGTATAATTTAGTAAATAGTAAATACAATAAGTCCCCAGCATTTTAACTGTTGACAAAACACCAAAACTGTTCTCTTCTCAAAGGAATACTTCACATATTGGAATATTCTTTTATAATTGCTGCCCAGTAAAGATTTTCTATTCAGGTCACTACATGTACATCATAACTGCAGTAATGGAGTTTTAAATACATTGAACCAATCAGTGTTAGGAATACTCTAGAATAATTTAGCAGCTATTAATAGTAACTAATGAATTAAATTTGTTACTGATAATGAAAACTAGTTACCTACTTTATCTTGTAAGGAGACAGCGTTTTATAGTCAGAGTAGAAATGGTGGCTCCATTTTCCTCACAATGGATTGGTGAGGAGGCGGTAGTATTTTTCTACGAACCTGGACAAAAACAGTTCCCTGGAGGTTTGGTATGCGGCATTAGAAACCATGGCAACAGAGCTCAGTTTGAACTTGAGACGTCTTTGTGGGGAAACTGTAAAGGGTAAATCCCAAACTTAGCTTGCCTACCCAATAATCCCACTTTGTGAGACAGGCCTCAGGTCATAATAGATAACAGGAATGATGGAATTAGGTGAGGATAACACATTTTGTGTTTGGTACAACAGCACAACAAAGTACGCTCCAAAAACCTGTCATTTTTCAAAGTGTTTTGCAATAAATCTTGTGCTGCAAACAGATGTTGACACCAAGTACATACCGTAGCTGGGAAACAAGCCGAGCAGAAACAAACCGACAAGATGACACACTCTAGACTTTGTTTTTCACCAGAATGTGACTCCCCTCCTCCTCAGGCTGTATCTCAGGAGACCTGTTGGTATGGAAGAGAAGTTAAGACAGCTAAATGTCTTGGCTTCACTTGACAAATTCAATGGGACAGTGGTGCTGCGTGGGGTGAAATACAAGGAACGCCTTGTCACCTCTACCAGTACAGGAAAGGGCCAGAACTATATCAGTCTTTGTACTCCTTTTTCCCACCTTGTTCACCTCGCTTGTACTCCTGGTCTGTCAAACAAAAGCTCTGCATAAGTCTGAACTGACTGTTCATGGAAAAGGGCTTCTGAATTAAAGTCATAGAGGAAGATGTTGTTAAAGTAAAGAGCCTGTAATGTGTCCACGCATTTTTAATACACAAAATCGACTAAACAATTTCTTGAGGGTGCAGCCTTAATGAACTATGGCATTTACAGCTAATGTTTTAATCATCCTCTACAGGTTCATAATTAATGTTTGCCTTTAAAAATCTTCTAGTTTAATGAAGATATTTCAACATACTCAAGTTGTATTTTGCCACTGCTGCCATCCTACCATCAACCTAATGGATACATCTTGTACTGAATTAGGACCTTTGTGCCTTCATTGGCCAGTAAATTACTTTGCTATCAGAGTAAAGTTGTGACTGACAGTGCCTTGGGCATATTGACACAGAGAAGACAGGAGAGCTCAGTCAATCCTGAGCTTTTAATCCCAACCATGCTTCCTTCAGGACAATTCCTTAAGACCCGTGGTGATTTCCTGCATGCCAATGCGGACCTGGACCCTTGCCGAGCTATCGACGCCTGACCCCTCCTGTATAGAGCGCTGAGGTTACTCATAACCCCTGCTCGTTTTTCATTAATGAGATGTGAATGAGGAAGGTCAGGGGGTGGCTCTCATTGATCGGTCAGCACAGGAATATTTGATTGTCGCTCGGGTGGCTCTGCCAGGACAATCTTCTTCATGGCAACAAAGGTGGCCATTTTGAATGTATGAAAATGTTGAAGTGAGCATATAATATACAGTTTTTAAATGGCTAGTTAAAAACCTGCAAGGTCATGCTCAGTCTCCTTCATGTGTTCTTTTACTTTAAGGATTATAAAACAGCTGCTGTAAAGAGAGGTTTATTTAATGCCGAACCTTGTGGCTTGTATAGATAGAATGGTTTGTTATTAGAGGCACCTATTCACCCCATTGTCATATGAGGCAATTAGCAGCTAAACACCCTCCTAGAAACTAAGCATTATGGGTGACCGTTAGTGAAGCAATGCGGTTTTAGGCTTTGAAAAGGGGCTTTGAAGAATGCTGGAAGCTCATACTGGCCCAAGTCGGACATTGGAAGTTACCATGGTGACAGCGACTGGAAATGAAAAATCTGTGCTTAAAGGCAGGCCTTAGTGTGTGTGTGTGTGTGTGCGTATGTGTGTGTGTGCGTGCGTGCTAGAGAGAGAGAAAGATGGCGGGAGGGGATCAGTGATACAGTGTGCTTATTGATTTGTGTGTATAAATACAGCGAATGGAGTGCTATTCCATTTGTGTCTGAGTAGTTCTGTATTCTTTATTCAGACAAACCTCAGAATTTCTTCCAATTTTCCAGAATAGAGATTGAATAATAGTCCAAGGAAAGGATTAGAATCTTTTTGTTGTCGCTGTGCAGCGCATGCAGCCACATAAGCTCCCCAAAGCACTCCTTTGACTCGAACAAGCAGCAGACGTGGCTCTTTGTGCGTAATAAACAGGACTTGATGCCTTGAAAAGTCAAACCAGTGGCATTTCTGCCTCTGTTTTTTATTCCCTGCCCGTCCGTCTGAAGGCCAGCGCAGCAGTGGCACCACTGGGTATCTGGACAAAGAATCTGACGCTTGCAGAGATGCTCATGAGATGGGCTTGGAATCTCAGCAGGAATGGTTCAAAAGGCTGACCCTGGTCAGTAACTCAATGGGACCTGTCACTGGAATATATCAGGATGGATTCCTTTATGCTGTAGAGAGAATATATTGAGTGTGTATGTGCATGCTTGTATACACACTAGCCTGCCTCCAGAGATGCTAGTGCTCATACATACACTCATTCAATTTAGCCAATAATGGACATATGTGTGCTCACAGCCACACGTCCATCAGAAATCTTCCTTCACACCGTGCACATGAAATGATCATGTTTCTCCAATATGTGACACATTCATATTCATATGACTGTGGTTGTAAAAAAAAAAAAGACCCAATCCTCACTTTTACACATTCTCCCTGGAATGAGGCTTATCCTAAAATGGGGCCTACAGGCTGAGAGTCCCGAGGGCCTTTGCTGGAAGATAAATCAAGCGTCACCATGAAGATAGGGAGCGGCATCATTTGTTGGCAAGAATAGAAAAATTCATCCTGGAAATCGTAAATCATTAGATGGGCAGGCCCCTGGTGTATAAGCCTCACCCACCAAACAAATCGATTCGTGAAGTTATTGCACATTTCAATCCTCCCTTCTGCCTCCTTACAGGCACCTGGAAGAGACCCTGCGGGCGTTATGATTTACATGCACATACCTGGAGATTAGACGCTTCTTGTTTTTGACAGAGTGACAGATAAATAAATCACGCATTGGGCTTTATATATTTGTTTTACTTTTAATGAAAGAGATGTATCAAAAATGTGTTATTAGGCTTGTGTAATGAATATCGGTGTCAGCAGGTTCATTTCACGGTGTGGGTGCCTGTAAGTGGAGTGAAAGCGCTTTACCAATCAATGCCTATTCTTTGCACCCCAACAGATTTCAAAACATGTCTTAATTAACTATTGTCCCAAAGTTGGTGGGAATAACTTTTCTTTTTAGCCATTCTGACTTTCTAATAATCTGTCAAAATATTAATACCCGCTGCGTCTAATGACTTCATGCATACAAATTATATTCAGTCATATATCAGTTTCCAGGTTGAGACCTTTATTGAGGTTGCTAACAGTTTCAGGGTCCGTACAAAGTCTTGAAAGTTTAGAAAATGCTTAATTTTAACCGTTGTGTTTTCAAGGTTTTGAATATGCTTGAATTTGAATATACTCCTTGAAAATTGCTTGATTTCAGCATAATTAAGGAAAGTTATTTTCTTGTGTTCACTCTGCATTCATAGCTAGATAAGTCCTCTGCTGATCCCTTACTCTGGAAATAAGGAAGCATTAAATAATCACGATCAAAACATACAAACAAAGTTAATATAAACAGCTGGTAAAATAAACAAAGTGACAATATACCTTGAATGCTGTGGGTATATATTATCTACAGTAACACTGTAGATGTGATGATAAAGGCTTCGAGAGTGTGGACATTTTTGGTTTAGGTACCTTGAAAGTGCTTGACTTTTACTCTTAAAAAGCTGTATGAACTCTGCAGTTTGCAGAAACGGCTACCCTGTGAGAAATGATCAGACCATACAGTATATTGTATTTCATGAAGTGTCACAAATTGTATGTTGAGTTGTCAATCCTCCATGGCAGAATGTATAAATGTAAATGTGTAATTTCGATAAACATTAGTGCTGCATTCATTTCATTCACAGGATAAAACAAACAAAATAGAGTGCAGAGAATTCAATATTTAATGGAATTTCCACTCTGGCTACAACTCTGCAGTTCACTATGTGTGTGTATCTGTGAGAGAAAGATTTTAACTAATATTGGCATAACTTGGAATCACTATCAGGTTAAAAAAAACTGTGTTCTTTGCTGTCTTTTGAGCTGCGCAATTTTTAAATTGTGCCGACATCTAAGGAAATGGCTGCGGATTATTAGGAGTTTATCTATGCCCTTTGGAGATAGAACTCACGTCTGTGCTCCAAAAGACCACTTGCAAGCAGAGATGAGCTGCACATGTGAATGCACTGATGAAAAGGGTTGCGCATTGATATCAGAGATGATTCAGTTTCAACTGCAGCAATATGAACTCGCTCATCTAAATTAATTATCATACAGGGCTTTTATTGTAGAATTTAAACAATACACTTTCAGTGTAAACTCTTAACTGCACTCCCCTTATAAAAGCAGTTTTGCTGGATTTATTTGGATCAGTAATTCTTTTCTTCTTCTTCCTAATGTTGAATTTGGAAGTGTTCAACTCCCCCAGCTCTCTCCGGCATGTGCCAGATTCAAACTTTAATGGGATTTTGGTGTGCACAGCCAGATAGATGTGCAGAATCACGGACTGACCTTTCAGGTGGAGAGAGAAATTGCATCACCTAATACCTGTTGTGGCACAGAAATAGATGGTTTAATTTCAAAGAGGCTAGCTGAGCAAGTTTGATCTGTCTGCAGCCGGATTACCTCTCCTTCAAAATAACAAGTCTTATTCAAATTTTTTTGCAAAAGAATCGCAGTGGTTCTTGAGTTTGATGTGTCCCAGGGCTTAGATACAGTGGGGCAAAAAAGTATTTAGTCAGCCACCAATTGTGCAAGTTCTCCCACTTAAAAAGATGAGGGAGGC